>NW_011627135.1:4164913-4208549 GCF_000204515.1 Acromyrmex echinatior | reverse complement strand
AAAAGCCGCAAGAGACAACGAAGGCATGCCAACGACGGGCTAATGTCCAGTCAGGTATGGAAAAAGTGAAAAACTTGTCCGTGAAACTCTGGCTTGTGAAAACTCGGGGTTGTATTAGATTAATATGATTAAAAAGCTCTAAAAATAAAAAATAAATTTTTCCAAAAAGGATCTTATATTTAAAAAAATATATGTATAATATTATGAAAGCATTCTAATATATCAATGCTAATTTTCTTGAAAATAATAATTATATTTTTAAATGAATAGTTATACAATTTTATTTTAGACAATTTAGTTTTTAATATATTTTATATAATAATTCTTCTGATCTGTTCGGGTTTATTCAATTCAAATATAATGTTTTCTTACTAATATTTTATTAAAAATTTTTTTTATCTTTTAGAGCTTTTTATCATATTAACTCAAACGATATAATTATATAGTAAATGAATAAATTAATAGATAGATAGATTAAATAGATAGAATAATTTATGTACATTTTAACATTATTGTACAGCAAAGTGATATCCAACCGACGAATCACGAAAGGGACGAGAAACCAGATACTAGTTTATTACCGCCACCGCCTCTCCCAGCTCAGCGCGTCTACTATTCTTACTTCGATCCTCAAAATGAAATATTAGAAGATCAGGATAGGTAAGTTTTATATTTAAGGTAAAATGTTGATTAAATCTCGTTCTATCATAATAAATAAAAATTAAACTTGAATAGTATGATATCCTTAAGTATTTTCATAAACTTTTTTAGACAAACTATGTATATTGGGTTTGTGAAAAAGTGAAAAAGTTTATAAGTTGGTAAAAAAGCTCTTTTAGCAACCTATATATTTTATTTAAAAAGAAAAATGGTAATTATTTGATAGAGCAACGTCTCAGCTTTAAGAATCTGTATTTTTAATTGCGACACGAAGATTTTTAATAGAGTTACGAGCAATAAAGTCAGAATGTTCCTTTTTACTTAATCCGCTAGTTACTAACTTAGGAACAAAAATCATAGGAACATTTTTAAAAAACGATTTTGTAAGAAAAGCTTTAAGCTTTCATGATAGATAGTCGAAAATTCTTTTTGAGTACATTAGAGACTTACAAAGTGAAAAGAAAATTTTTCATTTTTTTCAGCGTAATTTCTATATGTAAAAATTACAAAATTTACATAAATTCAAAAAATATAAGAACCCTTCGAAAGTCGAGATTTCAAGCTTTAAAACCCTTTTTTAAAATTTAAATGTTTATTTTAACAAAGATATTGATAGAGAAAGATCTTTTTATCAACTTTTAAAAAGACTTTCTTTAACCTTATATAAATACATACGTAGTTAATTTTATATATATATACACACACACACACACACACACACACACACACACACACACACACACATATAATTAGTTTTTTAATATAACAGCATATATTTATATTTGTATTTTAGGGACCATGACCAGTACCTGACCGAAGCTAAGCGACTAAAGCATAATGCCGATGAGGAGAGCGATCTTACGGCACAAGGCATGATGTATCTAGAGGCTGCTCTGTATTTTCTTCTAACAGGCGATGCGATGGAATCAGACTCAGTTACAGAAAAAGCATCGTATACTATGTACAAAGATACTCTTAGTCTCATCAAGTGAGTACATTTTTAATTAAGACGCGTACACGTGCGGTAAAGAGAGAAGAGAGCTAATTAAAACGTTTTTTCCTTTGTTTTACAGATACATCTCGTCGAAATTTAAGAGCCAACCGAACAACTCACCTGAGAATAGCATACACACTAAGCTGGCTATCTTGAGGTGAGTGCACCTTCTCTTCTTTCAATCGTACAAACAATATTGCACAAACGGACGAATGCGTTTCAAAATTATAATTTGTCTTTCTAGCCTTTGGTGTCAATCACGTTTGTACTCCAAACTATATAACATGCGTAAACAGGAAATGAAAGAAGTCCAGAAGATCGTTAATGACTTCAATCAAAAGGTGAGTGATTATTGGATCATAATTATGTTGTTCACTGTGATAATTATTTCAAACATATTACAATCTTCATTTTATTACGATTTATAACTATCCTAGATATAAATCGGCGTGTGAGTCCTAATTCTTGAAAAATGTATTTCAGCAATCTCAGCAATCAGCAGCTCAGACAACACCAGCTCAGGCGGAAGGACAGGGCACGCCTTCTCTTTCACCAACACCATCGCCCGCTGGTTCTGTAGGTTCCGTCGGTAGTCAAAGTTCCTCCGGATATAGCAGCGGTGGACAACACCCGGCACAACAACAACAACAACAACAACAACAACAACAACAACAACAACAACAACAACCGGCACAACAACCACCGGTACAACAACCACCGGTACAACAACCACCGATACAACAACCACTGGTACAACAACCACTGGTACAACAACCACCGGTCAATAGCCATATTAGCGTGCCATTGCAAGTCTTTAATGCGATGATAAAGCAAAATCAGTGTTCAGGCTTACTTATGAATGGCCACGACCTATGGGACCAGGCAATAAAGCAGGCGAGACAGGAAGAGAATAGAAGTACGTATTGGAAAATAAAGCACATCAGATGAATCTCGTTTCGATTTATAATGATCGATTTGTTTTTCTTGCGTTATCAGGCTTTTTCATCGACTTGGATCGAAGATTGGGACCCTTGACATCGTATAGCTCGCTACGTGAGCTTGTGCGTTACGTTCAAGCGGGTATAAAGAAATTGCGAGCTCTCTGACCACAGTGGCATAGCCCCCGACCACCCACTCCAAACTACGTTACCTCCCTTCCACAAAATATGGTCACTTACCCGACCATGTACACGTAGTTGCGTAGCGTCGTTACGTCGGTCACTGTGACTTGTCCATCAACAGCCGGCGATGTATGGAAAATGGGAAGGTGCGATAATGATGATACAGCGAAATCATGGACTATTTTCTTTGTGAGAAGTGATCTCTGAGGAGAGGGAGGGGGGTGCAACCGAATCGATAACGGGGGTCACAGCAATCTAGAAAAAGGAGAGAAAACGAGAGCAACTCGTGAGATTCTCCTTTAGTCGGACGACGTAGGGGCATTCTTGATATAAATTTAGCAGCAAGTTTATAGTCAATTGCAAAGCGCGTGCCTGAGGGGGCGAGTGGAAAAGCGACCGATCGAGAGAGAAGTCGTTTTATCTTAACACGGTGCATAAACGAACCTCGTGCACTTTGTTAGAGCACGTGTTACTTACTCTCGAGGCGTAATGAAGAATCGTTGGGCGGAGATGATATCGAGACACTCGCGAGTGCATTAGATTTCTAGCAAGCCGCAGTGATAACTCGTGTCTATTTTTTCCGAGGTGTCCGCTTTTGTAAGTTAACGCATAGATATCGACACGAGACTGGGGGGAGGGGAAGGGAGGGGAGAAGGGGGGATAAGGAAGAAAAACCGAATACGAGAAAAGAGAAGTAAAACCACTGATGGGGTAGAAAGAAGTGCCACGTATAAGCGCCCGTGTGTTCTCGCTTCACGGTGCGCCCGCAGCCGACGTTACCTGAAGCATGAGTATCGTTTCGGCGATTCAAGTGCGATGAATATAAGGGATATACCTATTTAATATATATAGTTTATTACCTATATAAATATATATAAATAGTTATAAAGATAAGAATATATTTAATGACGCGAAAAGAGATAAAGCATCTCGCGCACCGGCGCCGCGTTTCAGTATAGGGGAACAGATGACAGTTGTATTCGCGAATGTGAGGAGATATCGTGATAACATGAAAAAGAAAGGGAGATAGAGGAGCAGGATTAGAGTGACTTCGATGGAGGGATACGCGAGCAACAGGATCAACAACCAGGATCAAGCGATATGCTATAGTTAAACTATAGTTTTAACGTTTGCGTGCGAAGCACACGACTCTTTTTTGTAGATAGATGGGGGAAGTAATTTAGATTAGAGTAATTAATATGCAAACAGGAAAAGCAGTAACAGATGCGACTACCAATACATATTATTTACATTACCTAGAGTTAATCGGGAAAATAAGTAGAGGTGCGATCTAGTGCGATTGAAAAGTAAAGGAGAAAAAAATAATAGTATACCGCATACACACATATACCAATAGCATAATTTAATGAAACGCAAGCGAGGGAAGAACAAAGCGAGGTAAACGCACGTTAAAAATTAGGAGGTGAATAATGGCAAAATATATTTGCGAATAATAAGTGACAAATATAATATTCGAGATTACTACTCGCAAATAAATTTTGCCTGGATACCGAAGAGGTGAATGTCCCTCTTGCGCGCATGACATGAGATGCTAATGGAAAAATAATGAGAAGAACAGGCGCAAGCGGATAAGCAAGTTGCTCATGTGTATATTTTTGTAAATAGATATTTGTGAGTGCCGCCGTCTTGAGGGCGACCTACCGTTGTTGAGTTTGCGGTAGATCGGCCCGCCCCAATTTTTGCTACCACAGATCTTGTCGAGAATCGGATAAGAGATTACAAATAGGGAAAAAAAGAGATATGAGAATACATAACGAATCGACACACGACGAAATGTCCGTTGAATTTAGTTTCGAAAGAGAAACATGCTCTCCGCGCTTTTTTTTTCCTTTGAGAACGGCATTTACATTGCTCTCTCAGATTTTCTGATCTGTTTTCCGTTTTTACGATCGCTTCTCGATCGGAAAATCTTATCGAAGAAAATTATAAACGTGCGTCGCGGTAGCTTCGTTGTTCCCAAATTTACCGGTGATTTGATTCACCTCACTTTTTAAACGCATCTCTTCTCCCGCATTCGATCGAGGAAGGCTCGAGTAGATTGCGATTTAGCAGCAGGAAATAACGTGAATGGCACTTCAGAGTTTCATTTTCTCGATAAAACGTGAAATTTGACGAAACGAATTAGTGAATTAGAAGTTTGAACCCACAAATCGAAGGGATTCTTATCAAATCTGAGATCAATACAATCCCATAGTTTAATACATATCCTAAATTTAATTCTTCTAAGTGATTAACATCGCCCAATCAGAGGATGTGACCGACGGGCATATTCTGAGACCGTAGGACCAATTATTATTTGTATAACTGTTACAATAAAATCGTATTATCCCATTGCTGACATTCTGTTGGCAATGCCAGAAAAGATGAATATAAAAGAAAAACGCAGGCGGATTGGCGGGATGACGACGGCCCATAGTTATTAAGCGCGGTCCAATGGTTCACGGGATACAATTTTATATTTCACGAGTGTGGTAAAGGATAAAGAGAAGAGACTAAAAGAAAAAAAAAATAAAATTTTAAAAAAGGAAAAGAAGTCTATTAAGGAGCTTCGAGAATATTTTCGAGACACATATTTATAGCAGATACATATATCAGGCCTATTTTCCCGCCAGACCGTCCGTCCGAAAAAAATGAACGAAATGCAAATTCGAGATATCAAATCGCAAGTTCGATGTGATTTATCGAGGAAATGAAAATAATAGAATATTTGTTACGATTGCATGCAGAGGACGAGTGGAAAAAGAGATTGTCGGTTTATGTAAATAATTATCGGTTCTTAGGTAGATTTTTCTTTTTATAATGTTCTTTTTGATAATTTCGGGCTGATGTATGTTCCTGTATGACTTCCAAAGATAAGTAAAAGGTGCTGTCACTCCGTAAGGGTGCCGCGTAAAGCAGCAGCGAATTTAGATCAGAAAACATTCGCCTCTTTTTAGTTCTTTTGTAGGTCCTTTTTGCTTTTTTTCTTTTGATCCCTTCTCCCCCTTTTTTCTGTATCGATCAATGTAGTTGCATCATGAAATTGCGTCGCGCGATATTTTTTGCTACAATTCTATTATAAACTATTATTAAACTCATCGTTACTGTTATTGTTAACATTGACGATATTATTGGCGATAGACAACAATTCAGTAAAAATAATAATGCTAGATATAGATGGTATAATTAATAATAATAGTAACAGTAACGATGTTACTATTTACTATGTAATGGTTATTATATTATGAATAATATTATATCGTTATTCTTTCTTTGAGATATTTTAACGAGTGAGAGCGTATAAGACGAAGTGATGCGTGAAGAGTGGAATGCGGAAACATTGCGCGTCGCGCACATAGAATGTACATTATTCCTACTCATTGCGAAGCTGTGGGGGTTTCAATCGGACAGACATGGTCGTGCGATAGATATCGCCCTCGTATCTGTAAAAGACCTTAATAGAAAGTTTGATTGCGCCGTTTGATTTTGGTCTTCTTAGCCTCTACCCCTCCTCACACTCTCACGCCCCTACCATACACCACTTTGTACTTGTAAAATATTTATACATGTGTATATATGTGTGTACATATGTATATGTGTATGTATACATATATATATATATATATATATATATACACACATATACATACAACACACATTGCGTGTACATACATATACATACACATATAAATATATAAGGAGACGAGAAGTATACATACACGCAATTTTAATTATGATTACATATTATTACATTATTAATAATTATTACTGATGATTATACGCGATAATTATTTTCCTATATTCGTACGGGACGTATTGTGTACTATCCAATTTTTCTGAATATGAAACGGGTTTTTATCGCCGTTAGACTGTACTGCTCCATCCGTCGTGATTGTGCCAAAAGAAAATAAAATGTTATGCGTTATGCAAGTTCGCATCTTCGCACAGCCACATCGATGTTTTTAAAGCAAATTTACATTATTCTTCGCATATTTTCATCATTGAATTTCTCCGATAATATTGTAATAAAAAATGAGTTCCTTTGATCATGTTTTTTCACAACATAAAAAGGCTCGATTTAAGATATCCTTGTCTATCAGGATTGGACAAAAAATATTTTTTTAAAAACATAACATTGCATTGTCTTTTTAAATATATTTTTAATATTTTGAATATATTTTAAATACTATTAAAAGAAATATACTTAGATATGTCCTTCGACACAAACTAAAGATAACATAACGTCAATGTTATAATTTTATACTCCACACTGTAACTGTTATATAATACCATGAGTTATATTACATTTATATTGTGGAGTACAAAATTATAGCATTGATGCTATGTTATTTTTAGTTTGTGTCGACTATTGTTTACCAACCCTGCTGTTTATAAAGCTTTCGATCAGATGAACTACTATAAATGTAGATTAGTTGAAAAATTATATACAATTTTATGTTAATTATATAATACAATTATTTATTTATAATTAATTATTAAATCACCAAATTAATTAAATTTAATAAATTATTAATATGATATAAAAGTTAATAATACAATAAATTTAATTCATCACTGAATTTATTACGTTTAGCTCATCTAAAAATTTAATTATTAATACTTAATTGTATTACATATTATAATTGATATTATAATTACGTATTATTTATATTGTATATATACAATATATATATATATATATTTTTTTTTTCTTTTACAACAATTATTAAAATTATATATCTTCTATTCTCTCATGTTCGTGATAAATTTTAGATCGTTTAGCCTTATCCGAAAAGTCTGAAATCATGTAAAAGATAAGAGTGGCTTCGAAGATGCGATTCTATTTCGAATAATGTAAACAAAGACGGGCGGGCGAGTGGACAGGGCGATTTAACGGCGGCGGATTCTAAAATTGGCGAAGCAATCATATGTTGTTGTACCGAGCAATACACAAGTAATCCAACTAATTGCGTTGACTATGCGTTCATAACGATGACGTGACACAACACGTATACTGCATGGACTTCGCGTACAACGACAAGGATAAAAACGAAAAGAGATCTCCTCCACTCTCCATCCCCCTTTATGAGATATCATCTATCCGCTTGCCGTAAACTTCCAATGCGTGTCACACAGCTCGATCGCTAATGAAACGAACGGAAGTCGATTTCTTTATTATCATTTTTTATATTTGTTGCGACATTTGTGACATTGCTTAAGCCTATTTTACAATAGAGTTGTAAATTGTAAGTAAAAAATTGGCCAACCACAGTTGAATATGACAATAATCGATTATGATTGATTAATTTCTTATGGCTTATGACTTTGCGACCCTATTGTAGAACAAACTTTAAAGAAATCTACCCTTTCTTTGTGCCATGCGGGGTTTCGTCGAGCTGACCAAGCAATTTACACGACAGACGGATCCGTTTCTAATTGGAATTACAACCATGTGATATACACTATATATATATAGATAATCAACTCTTTAAATTTTTTGGAGTAAAATCTCACTTTAAAGATTGAAAATTGAACTAGTCTTGGAAAAGAATAATTTAATTTTCAATCTTTAAAAGTTAGATTTTACTCTTCGGAATGACAATTAGCTCTAAAAGTCTTAGTAAAAAATATTAGATATTTTATTAATCATTATTTAAAGTTTAGTTATTTAAAGTTTTAGTTCAAAAATTGATTTATGGCATTTGCTGTAAATTATTTTTGTTTCAAAAACTTTTAAATTTATGTACAATGCCAGTAATTAATAGATAACAATACAGGTAAAAGAATTGCAGATAAATAAAAATTAGGTGTCTAATATTTTTGGTCAATACGTACATAATACATACGAACACGTCATATTGACTAATTACACGTTTATTGGACGTACTCAACGAGTCGTTTAATGACAAGTAGACTGACAGGCGGAAGATAGTCGGAAGGGTAGATGGTAGCGAAAAGAAGCAGGCAGAATTCATTAGAGAATTGAAGCGAGGGGGAGAGGAGTCGGAGGATACGTGAATAAGTAAACCGCACCAAGGAGAGACCAAATTATATCGCTTAATGAGATATAATTACCTATTTTTGCTTTGTATTTATTTTAATCGTTAATTAATTATTGTATTTATTGGCGCGGAGGCTGACACGCATATGCATAATTTTCGGGAGACATGTTAATCGCATGAAAACACGCACGCATACAAATGTGCTCGGCCGAGTCACCATCACTCAGATTATCCGAAAAAATTATTAGAAATCTTTTAATTATTATAAAGAAGCTTTGATATTTATTCTTGTTGAGCAAAGTGACTCAAGTAGAGCGACTGAAGGGATAGACTCGCATGTGAACCATCAAACTAAAAGAATCTCTCTTCTATTTTCTTTCTGTCGATCTTTTTATATAATAGAGATCGATCAGCAGAAAGCGTTAAAATGTCACGCGAAAGCAATGCGTGATTTACAATAAAATATAACGATTTATACTAAAAATTTAATATCGTGGGACTAAAAAAAATTCACGTTTTTCTACAAAATTATATTGGACGTAAATGTTAAAAACTTGTCATTACTTGTCATTATCGTTAAAGTAGAAAAGCTTTAGTTTGACATTTAGTTTGATCAAAGCTAATAGTTTGATTTATTTTAACGCCACTGCGATCGAACTTTACTATGCTCAAATTTGGGATCATACAAAAAATATATTGCGTTAATTATGTAAATAATGAAAAATCTATCACATTTCATGCGAATCTTTTTAACTATTTTAATGATATATTGTGAACAATGATTAACGCTTTCGGCCGTGCGCATTGTTCATCGTAGCAATACAACTTCCTCGTTAATTGCGAATTATTTATTTCGTCGTTGGTACACACACATACACAAATAACAATTTCGACATTGTAGCGGAGGGAAGGAAGTACAAAATTTACACATAGCGAACGCACGAAGTGACTTGTAATACTCCTTCGACGAATGTATCTTGTAAACGTTCCAGATGCCTCACCTTGTACACCAAGTAATCAATATAAACGCAGAACTTTAATAGTTACACTATTCCATCCCCCTTTATTACTCACGTTGCCAAAAAGAAATTCCGTGCGAATTGTCATAAAAAAAAGAGAAAGAACGATCGCGTGTCGAGATGAGTCGTTCCTTGTCAACGTACTCTTTTTTTTTTCAATTTCCTTTCGAGAAATCTCACCAATTTATTTTCGGTCGATCGTAACGCGAGTCGAGGACTATTCCTTGATTCCATTTTAATTTTGCTCCGTATGCGTCTGATCAGCTAATATTTTTTGTCACTTTGCACGCATTTCATTTTTCTTTTCGCTCCGCGAAAACGTGTTGCGAAAAACGCTTATTTTCTTAACGAATCAGCGCAGCCTTTGACTCTTACACCATATGCGAAGAGAGGAAGACAAAATAATAATAAAACGTATCACGTGAGACAACGGCGACAGGGGAGATAAAACGTGGGAAGAGAGACCCGTGACAATATATACATATACATATATATATCTATATATTTGCGAGATATTTTGTGAAACAGGGCTTTTTTACCTATTTTATAGTAATCTCAGCTTAAACGGATTGAGAGAGTGGAAGCGAAAGAACGAGAGAGAGAGAGAGAGAGAGAGAGAGAGAGAAAGCCTTTACTAAAAATAATAAATTAAAATGTGACGAGGATGTTGTCATGAAATGACGTATTAAGCAGTTGATGAGTGGTCTGTAAATGCGTACATACATAGCATAAATGCCGTCGTTTAATGGGGACGGTTTTACTAACGTGTACCCTATATTTTTGTTTATGTTTTGCGCCTTAGATTTAGCATTATTACTATTATATTCTAATTATTATTAATTATTTTGATTATTCTATATTATGTTTAAGATTCTTATTATTAATTATTATTATTATTATTATTGTGTATATGGTATAAATTGTAAAAAGGAACATATTTACTATATCATATTCATTTTACGGGGTCACTCCCCCGAATGAACAAATTGTTTAAACTAAAATGAAGGAATAAATAAAATATTGACCAAATTAAGGGTGGAGTTCTTTTCTGCCAACCTCTTTCTTATTCATTCCTCCATTATATTATTTACAAGTATATAAGATATATACCCACATCGGTAAATTATATGAGACCTTTCGAATCTATGTTTCTTTTAAGATTCGCAGATCATACATAGGTATTTATATTTTAACGACTATTATACTATAATTTTTTTTATATGTATGATACTAGTCTGTCAATTGATATATATATAAAAAATTTGTTCCCGATGCTTTTCTATGAACGTTATGAAAACTATTAAAATCGTCATTTTTTCGTCTTTGGCGTTATTTTTTTTTTCAAAATTATAACATACGAAAATAGACAAATATGAATAATGAATTTGTGTTCAATACCAAAAATGTATCAAAAATTAAAATGATTAAAAAAGTTTTTTCAGCGCAAACTGATAAACAGCAACTCCAACAATATATCAGAATGCAAATGTCGAAACAGCATTTCCAGTTAGAGACTGAAGAATATGATATAAAAAACAAACAATCAATCATCTATACTTGCCATCTAATACTTTCTTCTTTCTTTTTCTATTTATTCGTATTTTAAATAAATATTCTACATTTAATGAAATATCTTATGAATAATTTAAATATATATCTATCACTTATACATATTATTCGTTTTGAGAACATGTCATGTTGATATTTAATTAAAGACATATACATATAATTTATTGTGTATATTATATATATTTATAATTATATTTTATTAGTTTTTAAGAATAAAATTTCAATTTTTAAAATAATATTTTATCTATCACAGTATATTATTTATAATATAAATGTAAAAAAAAAAATAAATTGTTAAAATTATGATTTATTTTAGCTTGTTCCTAATTGCATTTAAACCCTGCCGAAAATTTTTGAGAATTTAAATTTTTGCAATTTAAAGTCCCGAATTTTTGAAAATATTTTTATTAACAATGAAAATATTTTTGGAAATTTCGAATAATTTTTAGAATTTCTGTCCGCTACAATATATGATTCTATTCAATCTTAACGTGAAAGTATTATACTAATGTTTACATAAACATTTTATCAAAGTCAACAATACATTCTTTTGAAGATTAATTTTGTCCCTTTTCAATTATATATCGTTGAATTTATTCAAATTCATCATATCATGTTAATGAGTCATATTAATGATATGCGAAATATGAGTATATATAAGAAACGATAAAAAACAATAACGCTTAGTTGAACTATATATGAGAAATTTTTAAAAGATGATTAAGGACGAGATTATAAACTAGAGAGTGCTTTAGAACATATCACATGTTTATCCTTTTTATAAATACAAGCAGATATATAAATTTGTATATAAACAGCATTCGGAGTACTAATTTGATTGACTTGTCCTTTTTCTATTGTACATTTTGGTTGTGGATAAATTTGAATTACAATATCACTAAAATTTTAATTTTTGTATCTTTAATTATATCAGGATATTTGAAAAACATGTTTCGACATTTCGTGGTGATAACGACACTCGTCGTACTTAACGTTTCGTTTCGAAGGTAAGCATGTATAAACGTCGATTTGTGGTAAATATTTCAACGACAACTAGGAAAAATTTCTAAAATGTACTTGTATATAATTTGTACGTCAGAATAAAATGGACAAGAAAACTGAGAATATCTTTACAAATAGAGAAATATCGCGTGCAAATTCTTCGAATATACAATACTCCATTATTTCTAAAGATATATTTAAGGTTTCCTTCGATTTGTAAATTTTTGTAATTTAAAATCGAATCATACGATGTTTGATTTCTTGAATGATAAGCATACATACATACTTTGATGCCTACAGTCTGACGTTCAATAAATAACTATAAAATTAGCAATTGTTCTTTTAGATGACATAAAAACAGAGAAATTGGCATTTAAAGTAACTAATCATTATTTGATGCGAAATTGATAAATATAGATAGCATTTATTTCTTAATACTAACTCGTTGAGGCTTTAATAATTTTCAAAAAATAAGAATAATTTGCAGATGATTAATTAATTTGTATATATCTTATTATGCGATATTTATATATTGACATATATATGACACATACATATGTCAATATGTGTATGTAAAATATAATATGGAATTTTATTTATATTGTTTCAAGAATTCTTTTGCATAAAGTAAACTCCCGGCAAAGAGCGATTGATATAAATTTTGATCGACTGACTCGTGCAGCTCATATTGCAAGACAACCTCTGTTTAGTGATGGGGATATTGCATACTATGGTAATATTACAATTGGAACTCCACCACAAGTGTTTAATGTACTTATAGATACTGGTTCCCCAGATCTCTGGGTCCCATCCATAATCTGTGCTTTCAAATTAAACAATCGTGCTTGCAGTAAGTATACTATAACATCGTTATATCTTTAATATTCCATTATTTGCAAAATATTTATATTTAATAATATTATTACATATATAAAAATAATTATATTGTTTTTTTTTTATTTTAATGGTTGACGTAGAACGGTAAAAATATAGAATAGAGACAATGTAGAATTGTGTCCTTTCTATCTATATTTCAAATAAAATTTTTTGAACAATTTAAAATATAAAAGTTTTAATGCTTAAAAAGTTAAATTATTGAGCAGATAAATGATTTTTACATAATTTTATAAATCATGTATTAAAAAATATAAATATTTATATATTTGATAATTTAAACTATTGTAATTATACATATCATTGATATTGATACAGAAAAATTTTTTCTAAAATTTGTAATATATTAACTGATTTACTTTTACGTATTATATTTTACACAGTGACCCATAATACTTATGATAGCAGAAAATCCAGCACATATAGATCAGATGGTAGATATGTCGGAATTCGATACGGTAATGGCGCTGTTGGCGGACATTTATCAACTGATGTAGTGAATGTGGGTCGACATCAAGCAATAGTTCTATTTAATTTAAATTATTAATTATAAAAGTGTTCTAAAGAAACACATCACTTTTTGTTTTATAGATTGCAGGCATTGATATTCAAAATCAAACATTCTTGGAAGTAAAAGAGCAGCACGGAAAATCCTTCGAATATGCAAAATACGACGGAATTTTGGGACTGAGTTATCCAATATTATCTGCTGCAGGAGTGATTCCACTTTTTTCCAACATGATTAACCAACAGCTAGTGAAGAATCCAATTTTTAGTTTCTATATTGAACAGCACGTATATTTCTGTGTACATTACGCATGTCTAAAAAATATGTTTTCTCTTAAATAGTTTTCTTCTCATATTCAACATTTGTCTTTTCACATTAAACAATGTATAATCTATACAGAAATCCTAATATCCAATGGGATGGTGAACTGATATTGGGAGGCTCCGATAACAGATTATATTTAGGCGATTTTACGTATGTTGATGTTAGCAAAAAAGGATATTGGCAATTTACTTTGGATAAGTACGTTATTATTTTTTAAATTGCACGTACGTCAGCTACAAATTATATGCCAGATAAATATTAATGCTATTCCACTATAGGATTAAAATAAAAGATAAGGTTTTATGCGAAAATAGCTGTCAAGCCATTGTCGACACGGGTACTTCTCTGATAATTGGACCATCAACAGATGTCACAATTATTAATAGACTGATAGGAGCTGATCATTATAATTTTACGAGAGGAATATTTGTAAATAGTGACACTTATCACAACAACAGTTCTCTTTCAATATTAAATAAATTTAATAGATTATTGAAATATATTAATAGAAATTTGATATATTATTGGTTACACTAACACAATTTATTAATACTATTTATTAATACTTTTGTTTAAAGGTGAACTGCAACAAGATTTATAATTTGCCCAATATCGATTTCATCGTAGGTGGCTTTAGAAAACTCAGACTCTTTAGTGAAGATTATATTATTAAGGTAAATATCTTCAAATGTGTGACGGTTTAAATTTTCTTAGAATCGAAATGTCATGCCATATTTGATTCGTTATAGGAAATATATAACGATGAGATGGTGTGTATGAGCGCTTTCGTGAGTGATTATCAGGATGAGAGCAATCCAATGTGGACTTTGGGCGATGTATTTTTACGTCGGTATTATACCGAGTTCGACATGATGCATGACCGGATAGGATTTGCCTGTGCAATTTAATGTATAATAAGAAATTCGTTTCTCTTCACACATTTTTATAGATAAATGTTGGAAGATCTAACACAATAGTAGGCGAATTATTAAGATAAAGTTTATCGAACAATAATTTTTATTACTTTATGAATTTTTGTGATTGTCTATGCAGTTCTTAGATATGTACATGATATTTACGAAAATCACAATAGAAATGTATATATAATATTATTTTTATTAATGATTTAGTACAATCTATTTGTTTAGCATAATATTGTGTTATGACATGATATTATGAATATATCGGAGTCTATTAAAATAAAGTATACATTCCTGTCATATATTGTAAGTATGTTGATTTCATACATCGACCCTTCAATTTTATTTAAATATGATAATTCAAAAAATATTATTTCATACATCATAAACATTTGTCTTTTATATAAGTATCATTTTTAATATTTTTATTATAAATATTATAAATTTGCATTTAAACGTATTTTAAAAATTTACAAGTACAAGGAACTATAATATTACAGATAGTGCTGTATAAAATACGACGAAAAAAGATAATCGGACCGATATAAGAACTAGAATTTTTCAACACTAAAAACTACTTGCTTTTAAGTTACAGAAATTAATCATAATACAATATCAATGCACAATAATAATGTCTAATTCAATAATAAAAAAAAATGATTAGAACAGTAATTTATAATAGTTATAAGTATTCTGCGGATTGTATCATTTATACAACATTTCTCATTTTTCTCGCAAGAATCGATTTATAAAGAAATTTAGCATATTAGTATAATGACTAAACTTTACCGGATGTATGATTATGTCAACTTGATCTTAGATTTAATAATATTTTGATCCTTAATCTTATAATATAATTAGTATCCCTTATATAAGCAATGTTTGTTGAATTCTTAATGAATTCCTTACGTGATCTCTGCGTAGCGCGATACCATTACGGAATTTAGCATTCGTTTTAATTGATCCGGTTTCATCTTTATTATGATTAATTGAATTTTATAATCCTTAAAAGTGACCGCTTTATCGAAAACCAGATTTTTTTATATATTTTTGTTATATTTTGTTTATTTTTAAAGAAAATACAGTATTTATCGTATAAATTCTTTGGATTTCATAATAATACAGATTTTTTTACACAAGTAATATTATAGACTTTTCTACTCTTGTACATTTGTTAATTAACTTATAATTGCTTATTGGCTTATAATTAATTTTAAAGTCTATTTTTAAATTTATTAAACACATACCTTTTGGACGTATCTTATAATGCGAAAACAGAGTTCTAATTAAATGTTAATTATGAGTACATGTTTATGACTATGTGCAGTTATGTGTAATTACAATAATGTACTTTAAGTCAGCATAATAATTTAAGATGCTTTTATATAATTTATGTAATATAAAGTAACAAGCAAAAATATAAAATTCCATTTTGTTTTAAGACAATCAAAAATTAATATGTTTACAATGTGCTTTATCAAATGGAACGAAAGTATCCTTTTCATATTATATCACCGTTTGCATAAGTTATGATATCAAGGAAAACAGTACATACTTTCGAAGATTAATATTTCGTTTGTTTTTAATCATTAAATTTATTAAAATAAATTGAATAAATAATCATTGAATTTATTAAAATACATAATCATACTAATATTATATGTATAATCGAAATATGTACGAAAAGAATTTTTCAAAAAATTAATTAGAAATTAGATTAATGAAAAGAACTATTATAATCGCTTTTAGAACGCTTTGCGCCTTTTTTTGTCCTTCTCACACTTTTAAATAAAAACATGTACATATGTAAGTTCGTACCATGACGCTTTGCTTTTCATAGCGCCGTGTCTCCATACAAAGCAGCATCGCATATATACAATATATATAAGTGCTAATGATTGATTTTGTTTTCTGTGCGATTTGGCTGATTTGAGAAGAAGTTACAATGCCTCTGAAATCTTAATTTTTCTAGCTTTAATCATCAGAGAATTTGGGAAATATGTTTCGTTTTTTTGTTGCAGTCGCAATATTTGTACTAATCGACGCGAAATTGTTAAGGTGAGCAAATGTAAATGTTCATTGGCAATAAATGTTACGATTATTAGCACAAATCTGTAGAAAAAATATACTTTGTCCGAATAAAATCAGTAGGTAAAGAAGTTTGAGGTTTGCATTTTTATCGTCTTTATCATACACATCTTTAATCACGAATGAAGCAATTTACATTTAAAAGACCTAAACTTTATTCTGATGTGTGAAATAAATTTAATTCTTGATAGCAATTATTTCTTAATATCAAAATATTGAAGCTGTAATAGATCTTAAAAATATACAATATTTGAAGATGATTTTTTCAAAATTTATATGTATGTTATTTATACGTATATTGTATGATTTATATGTATATGCGTATTATTCGCTAAGTGGTACGTATTATATGTATAGGTATACGTATAATATAAATTAAATTTTCTTTATTGCTTTTTAAGAATTCCATTGAACAAGACACATTCTATTCAAAAATCTTTGAGAGGGTCTGACATCCACAGGTCGACAGGTTACTTTGACTCCGAATATTGGCATTGTAAGGCAACCTCTGTTTAATGATTATAATTCTGTGTACTATGTCATTATCTCAATTGGAACTCCACCGCAGAAGTTTAAAGTACAAATTAACACTGATTCCTCAGATCTCTGGGTACCATCCAAAAAATATCGTCTTAGTTGCTGTAAGTTATGGTTGTGTTTCAAAATTAACCGAAAAAAACCATTGAAAAATTATAATGTAGATTTTCAGTACTATACTAGCAGTGAATTTTTAAATACAGTCTGTATCATATAATCGCTATTTCTTTGATATTCTATTGTTTAAAATGCTTATTAGTATCATTATTAAAATTGACAATCAAAATGTGATTTGTGATATTATTTCCAGATTTAATTTATGATTACACTTTAAATTCGGCAAACCAAATTAGAGCGTAGTTTATAGAATTTAAAATTGTTTTCAGAAATTTTACATATAAAGCATTATTTAGCACCAAATTCATTTTAACCATTTTGAAAACTAGAATATTTCTTTTAATTTGATTTATTCTTTGGTTGAAATTTCACTTATAATCATTTTATTATTTATACAAATATATTTGTATTTAATATTCTTATTGCACATATGAAAATAATTTTAATTGTTTTTTTACTTTAATAATTATTAAGTATGATTCCAGAGAATTATATCTTTCTATTCACATTTCACGTGAAATTTTTTTAAACGGTTTGAAGTTTGAAAGTTCTAAGACTTTAAAAATAAAAATCATTAAATAGACAAATATTATGGTAGTATATATGTTCAAAATCAAGCGGTTTATTGTGTTTATTTTTTTGTTTGTTTATTTTATTTCATACTTATTTTGAAAATATGATTTTTGATAGATCTACAATGCAGCTCATGTATTAAAGTAAAAAATATAAGTATTAATATATTTGATGATTTAAAATATTATTAATTTACATACAGTATAATGAAAAGAATTTCATTTCTAGAATATTTAATAATAACTGATTTATTTTTACGTGCTATTTTTTTACAGCATCACATAATAGATATGACAATAAAAAATCCAGCACATACATACCAAATAATATTCCGTTTAATATTCCATACATCAGAGATAATGTATATAGATACTTATCTACTGATGTAGTGAATGTGAGTAATAATCAGGCAAGTCTTATTCCATTTCAGTTATATTTTATAAAAATTTTCTAAAAAAAACATTAACTTTGCAATTTGCTGGCCTTGATGTTCAATATCAAACATTTGGAGAAGCAATAAGCAAATTTGGATTCAATTTTGCCCGTTCGAAATTCGATGGTATCTTAGGAATGGGTTACCTCGAAATATCTTCCGAAGGAATGACCCCCGTTTTTATAAACATGATAGAACAAGGCCTGGTAGAGCTACCAATTTTTAGTATCTATATAAATCGGTATGTGTCTAACAATATTTTTAAATAGTTTGTCTTTTCTCCTATATAAAATTTGTCTTTCCATGTATTAAAAAAATATTATCTTTCTATATTAAAAAATATATAATCAATACAGAAATCCCTTGTACGCGGTAAGCGGTGAATTGATATTGGGTGGTTCAAATTCTGCTCGTTATGAAGGCGAATTTACATATGTTAATGTTACCCGTAAAGGATACTGGCAATTTACCATGAACAAGTACGTGATTATTTTCTAAATTATGCGTATGTCGATTTATAGATTACATTGGACAATAAAATTTAATTTTTTCTTTTTATCGTGAATATGAACAGAAATTTCGAATTTTTTGTCAGTTAAACACGAATCAGTTTGTTTAACACCTTTTTGATGCCATTTTTTTTAATTATGACGTAATAGTCAAGTTTGAACAACAAATTCATCATTTAATAGACAAAAATATATCGAAAATGACTATTTTATTATTATTATTGTATTGCAAGATGGCATTGGATATCTGATTATTATAATATTTACAATTATTTACAAGATAGATTATTAATACTTACAATTAATATATTATGAAAAACCAAAGCTAATATTCAATTCAATTTGACATATTCGTACCACCACAAAATTATAATAATAAGAATTGGCTGTTTTAATACAATCATTAGGATACATCTTCATTGTTTCCTAATTATATACCATCTAATTAATGCTATCGTAATGTAGGGTTCAAATAGGAGATAGCACCGTATGCGCGAATGGTTGTTAAGCTGTCATCGATACGGGCACCTCCGATCTAATAGAACTATCATGGGATATCGCTATTATTAACGAACTGATCGGAGTTATTGCTTCTAACGACGAAACAATTGTAAATAATAAATAACAACTGTTCGCAATAGCAATTCTTTTTCAACATTCTAAAATAAATTACTAAAATAAATAAATAAATGTTTGATATATTACTAATATGGATTATTAATTCTAAACTTTGTCAAAGGTGGACTGCGACCAGATTTCTAATTTGCCCAATGTTGATTTCGTCATAGGCGGTAAAATATTCAGTCTCATTAGTAAAGATTATATTTTTAAGATAAATATATATCAAATAACGGTTTAGAATAGAAATATTGTTATAAAATCATTTTTGATTGTTTTAAATTGTTTTATAATATTAGGTGTATTAGAAAGTTCCGTCCGTTTTTATGCAAAAAGTATGATTATATTTGAGAAACAAGATGAAAACGTGCATCAATCAAAATATTATCCATCGTTAGCGATGACTTTTTCCCATCTTTCGGGTAGTAAGCGAATTCCGCGGCGAAAGAATGACTCATCTTTGGAGGCTACCCACTCAGAGACCCATTTTTCGATATCTTCATAAGAATTAAAGTGTTCCTCTGCAAGTGCGTGTGCCACTTTCGATCGAAACAAGTGATAGTCGGAAGGGGCACAGTCTGGTGAATAAGCCGTATGGGGTAGCATTTCCCAGCGAAGTGCTTCTAACATTTCCTTAACGAGTTTTGTGACGCGAGGTCGAGCGTTGTCGTGAAGCAAGATTACTTTATGCTGTCTCGTTTCATATTCTGGTCGTTTTTCTTGCAATGCTCGGCTCAAACGGATAATTTATTTTTGGTAGAGATCCCCTGTGACTGTTTGACCAGATTTCAACAGCTCATAGTACACTATACCCTGTTGATCCCACCAAATATAGAGCATTGTCTTCTTTCCGTGAATATTCCGCTTTGGCGTCGATGTCGATGGTTGACCTGGATCGCAAATGGTTTTTCGGCGTTTGGGATTATCGAAGTAGATCCACTTTTCATCACCAGTCACAATTCGGTGCAAAAATCTCTTTCTTTGTTGCCTAGCAAGCAGAATTTCGCAGGTGGTTTTTCGTCTTTTGTCCCTTGGCTTCAGTTCATATGGGATCCATTTTCCTTCCTTGTAGATCTTTCCTAAGGCTTTCAAACGATTGGAAATAACAGATTGAGTACAATTTAATGTTTCTGCAAGTTGTTTTTGCTTTTGACATGGGTTTTCATCCACCAATACCTGCAATTCTTCGTCTTCAAATGCTTTTGGCTGTCCAGAACGCTCTTTGTCCTCCACATAAAAATCACCACTTTTAAAGCGTCGAAACCATTCTCTGCATGTTTTATCGGAAGGAGCACTATCACCATAAACTTCTACAAGCATTCGATGAGCTTCAGCTGCAATTTTCTTCCATTTGAAGCAAAAGATTAACATTTCGCGCAAATGACGCTTATTTGGCTCAAATGTCGACATTTTCGATGCGGTAAAAAGCAATGTTATTGATGCAAACGTATATTTTTATATACTGAATTTTAATGACAGATGATAAAACTCAAAAATTAAGCTTGGTTTAGACATTAGAGTTATCAACAATTCTAGCTATAGTTACTCGTCGCTAGATGGACGGAACTTTCTAATAGAAAATATATTATGCTTGTTTAATTCATTACAGAATAAACAAAGTGAGATGGAATGCGTAAGCTTCTTTCAGAATAATTATGTAGAAAATCTGATATGGATTTTGGGCAATGTATTTCTTCGACGATACTATACCGAATTCGATATGGGACATCACAGAATGGGATTTGTCCCTGCAAAATAATTATCGATTGATTTTTCAAGATTATTTTTAAATGTTAGAAGATTTAAATGACATAGTAATAAGTGAATAATTAAGACAAATTTTTTTTAATAATGATTTCTATTCATAGCTTATTTTCCATTTATAACTTATTTATATATTTCAAACACATTTCCTAAACAACATTATTCTAAAATAAATAAAATATCTTATATGTATGACTTATATATTATCTATTTTTGATTTTGAGAATACATATTTGATTAAGGACATATATAATTATTATTCGTATTTTACATATTTATAATTATATTCTAGTGAGTTTTAATATTTTAATATTTATATAAACATAATGTTATTATATCTATTATAATCTTATTTATAATCTTATTTATAATGTAATTGTAAAAAAAAAATAATTTTTTTTAATTGAAATATTTATTTTACTTTGTTCCTAATTACATTTCAATATCTTGCCGATTATTAAAAATTTAAGTCTTTACAGCAAAAAAAATCTCAAATTCTTGGAAATGTAGAAAATTTTAAAAAATTTAAAATCATTTTTGACATTGAGAATGTTCTTGGAAATTTCGAAAATATGTAGAATTTTGAAATGGTTCATTGCAATGTATGATTATTCAAGCTTAAAGCGTTATAACATTGATTAAACTATCCTATCAAGGGAATAATATTCTTTCAAAGATTAATTTTGTCTTTTTAATCATTGAATTTATTTAAATTTGCCGAAACTCATTAATGAGTATATGTGAAATATGTGTATATGAAAAATATAATTTTTAAAAATATTATAGATTAAATTGAGCTATTAAGATTGCCTTTAGAACGTTTCGCGCATTCTATCATATTTTTCACTCTGTTATGAACGTTAAGAACGTACATACATAAGCTCATATAAACATTGTATCTTTTCTATAAACAATATTTATATTGGGAGTATTAATGATTGACCAAGTACGTCCTTTTTCAGTTGTGCGTTTTGACTGTGAAGAGAAAGAGAAATACAACTTTGCGCGAAAGAGAATTACAACGTTCCTAAAATCTTTTTGGTCTTACAGTTTTAATCATCAGGAAATTCGAAAAACATGTTCCGACTTTTCATATTGGTCGCAGCATTCGCCGTGCTGATCAACGCGGAATTGCGAAGGTGAGCTGAGCATATATAAACGAAGATTTGCGACTAATACTTCAACGATAATTAGAACAAATTTATGAAAAAATGTACTTTATATGTCAGATAAAAAATGCTTGAGGTTTTCTTCGAGGCTTACACTTTTTCTTTATCATGGCTTAAATGAGATAAGCATCACGAATATAAAATAACTAAATCATGTGATAAATCACATATCATGTGATACATAAATTAATAAATAAAGATAGTATTTATTTATTGACACTAAATTATTGAGGCTTTATTAATTTTCAAAATTAGAAAGCGTTTGAAGATGACTCAATTTGTATATATTGTATAATATTCGTATACGTAAATAAAATATAATGAAATTTTCTTTATATTACTTCAAGAATTTCGTTATACAAGACAAACTCCATTCAAAGATTGATTGGCATCGATCGTCGACATCATCGTTTAGTTAGAAGTACTAGCGTTGTAAGGAAACATTTATTTAATGATGACAATATTTCATACTATGGCTTTATCACAATTGGAACTCCACCGCAGAAGTTTAAAGTACTTATCGATACTGGTTCCTCAGATTTCTGGATAGCGTCTTCAAACTGTGACAACACTGCTTACTGTGAATATATATTAACATCGCTATTTCTTCAATATTTTGTTTGTTATATATAACATTACATTTATATTTAACAATATTATTATTGCACATACGGAAATAATTTTTATTGCTTTTTCTATTTGAATTATTCACATCAAAATGATATAATTGACGTAAAGATTCAGAATAGGGACGACAGTGCAGATTTTTTCTATCGCTTGTACCTTTTCTATCTATAGTAAAGTTTAAAATAGTGAAAAGAAATCTAAAGATTTTAATGTTAAAAGTTTCAATATTATGAAAATTAAAATCAGCGAGCAGATAAATATGGAGCTAAGTTTCACAATTTATACAAGCGATTTATTTTATTTATAATATCATGCTTATTCTAAGAGTGCAAACGAAACTTTGTCACAAGTTACAAAAGTTTTAATGCAAAATATGTAAATATAAATATACTTAATGGTTTAACAATTGTTAATTATACGTATATTTAAATTAATTACAGAAAAATTAATGTCTAGAATTTTTAACTGATGTACTTTTACTTACTATTTTATATAGGGGCACATAATAGATATGAATATGAAAAATCAAGCACATACGTGAAAAATGATACTTCATTCAATATTTCATATAATAGTGGTACGGTATCCGGATACTTATCTATGGATGTAGTGAATGTGAGTATGTGAGTCATTATCAAGAATACAGTATTCTATGTAGTTTTAATAATAATTTATAAAAATTTCCTAAAAATTATTATATCGATTCCTTGTAGATTGCTGGCCTTAATATTCAAAATCAAACATTCGGGGAAGTAATAAGTCAATTGGGAACCGCCTTATTTTATGCAAAATTTGACGGTATCTTGGGAATGGGATACTCCGAAGGAGTAGTTGCCAAAGGAATGATTCCCGTTTTTAATAACATGATTAAACAAGGCCTGGTGGAGCCAGTTTTTAGTTTTTATATAAATCGGCATGTATTATTTTTTATGCACTACGAGTGTTTAAAAATATTTTTTATTTAAATAGTTTGTCTTCTTATATTATAAAATTTGTTTTCCATATTAAAAAATAAATATAATCTGTACAGAAATTCTGTGTCCGAATTTGCTGGTGAACTGATATTGGGTGGCTCCGATCCCAATCATTATTTAGGCGAGCTTACATACGTTAATGTTACTCATAAAGGATACTGGCAAATTACGATGGATAAGTAGATATCTATTTTCTATATTACACGTGTGTATCAGTCATAAATTATATATAATTGTTAATGCAATTGCACTTTAGGATTCAAATAGGACATAACAGTTTATGCTCGAATAGCTGTGAAGCTATCGTCGACACGGGCACTACTATGCTAATTGGATCAAGATTAGATATTGAAATTATTAACGAACTGATCGGAGCTACTTATATTAACGACGAAATAATTGTAAATAATGATACTTTTCGTAATGGCTCTCTTTCATCATTAAATAAATTACTGAAATATATTAGGTGTAATAAAAAGAAATCACGCGTAGACGAGATATAGATTACTAAAGCCATCTATTGGAAAAATAATGGATTTCTTTTTACTACACCTAATATTATTTATGAAATATTAGATGTATAACTTTGCTTCCGCCGTTTTCCTATAGATTGGCTTTAGCGGTAAGTGGTGATCGAAATAAATAAATCATAGGTCATACAATAAACTTGGGCATCTGTCAACATATAATAAGATAATAGAAATATTAATCGATTTGTGTCTGCATCATAAAGTTATTCTCGATTGAAAATATCAGTCTACGAGTCAAATTCTCGTCATTTGTGGGAGGTTTTAATTTTCTGTTTCAATATGAAAAAATCTGCGGCTGAGACTCATCGAATGCTCTCAAATACTTATGGTGAGGCCGCTATTAGTGAAAGAATGTGTCGTGAGTGGTTTCAACACTTCAAGAACGGTGATTTTAACGTCGAAGACCGGCATAGCGGTGGAAGAGAGGTTTTCGAAAATGCAGAATTGGAGGCATTACTTGATCAAGACTTGTGTCAAAATCAAGAAGAATTGACACGATTATTGGGAGTGACTCAACAAGCCATTTCAAAACGCCTCAAAGTCATGGGAATGATTCAGAAGCAAGGAAATTGGGTGCCATACGAGTTGAAGCCGAGAGATGTTGAACGGCGTCTGTTTGCTTGTGAACAGCTGCTTGAAAGGCAAAGACGGAAGGGATTTCTGCATCGCATTGTGACTGGGGACGAAAAATGGGTTCATTACGATAACCCCAAGTGCAGAAAATCATGGGGAGTTCCCGGCCATGCTTGCACGTCGACAGCCAAACCGAATATTCACGGCTCCAAATTCATGCTCTGTATTTGGTGGGACCAGCTCGGCGTAGTGTATTATGAGCTGTTAAAACCGACTAAAATCACAGGCGATCAGTATCGAACGCAATGCGTTTGAGCCGAGCATTGAAAGACAAACAGCCGCAATACAACGAGAGACACGATAAAGTAATTTTGCGGCATGACAATGCTCGATCCCATGTTGCGAAAGTGGTCAAGACATACTTGGAAACGTTGAAATGGGAAGTCCTACTCCACCCGCCGTATTCTCCAGACGTTGCTCCCTCTGACTATCACTTGTTTCGATCAACGGCCTGGCTGACCAGCACTTCCGGTCTTATGAAGAAGTAAAAAATTGGATCGATTCGTGGATCGCTTCCAAAGATGACCAGTTTTTTCGACATGGGATTCGTACGCTGCCCGAAAGATGGGAGAAAGTAGTGGTCAGCGGACAATACTTTGAATCATAAATGTATAACCAGTTTTTTACAATAAAGCCTCGAATTTCGGAAAAAAAACGGCGGAAGCAAAGTTGTGCAAATACCTAATATATAATATTAATAAATGTATGATATATTACTAATTACATTAATATAGTTTATTAACATTAAGCTTTATTTAAAGGTGGATTGCAATAGGATTCATTATTTACCCAATATTAGTTTCTTCATAGGTGGTAAATCATTCGAAGTCACTCATGCAGATTATATTTATGTCGTAAATAACATCAAATTACATTTTAAATTGTTTTAGAATAGAAATGGCTTGCTATATTTAATTTATTGTAGGGCACAGAGAATGGTACTACGAAATGTATGAGCGCTTTTGAGAGTCTAAATTTCGATGATGAGTATGTGGAATCAATATGGATTTTGGGAAGTGTATTTATACATCGATACTTTATCGAGTTCGACATGAAGAATGACCGGATCGGTTTCGCTTCTAAGAAGTAATAAGAAATTCTTTTTATATTATATCTTTTTACATGTTTTTGCACGCAAATGTTAGAATATTTATATGATCAAATTAATAATGAGCCAAAAATTAAGACAAATATTTTAGAATATTTTAGAATACTTTTATCTAAATGATGTACTTTTAAATAAATACGTATGTGATATTTTAAAAAATTAAAAAAAAATTTGTAATATTATTTTTATTAATAATTTAGCTTCTTGTCTTTCATATAAATACTTTTTTTAATAAATAAATATAATAGCGCTCGGATGTTTGCACCACAAAGCAATATGTTAATAACGACCAATAAATGAGCACAAAGAGATGTTTGATTAATAAATTATTTAATATGTGTCTTAAAAAATATAATATATATATTTCGACTCAGAGCCTTCATCAGTATAATAATCGTGAAGCCTTACATTTTGATGTATAAAACTATAATTGATAACTATAAAACTATAATCTGAATCGTAAAACCAGTCATATTCCATAAATCATCGGCTTCTTTGAATATACTTATAGCATATTCGCATCTTATACCAAATCCGCAATAATTATGGTCAAGTTATAAAATTTCTGTAGCTATAATCTTCGTGAGATGATGAGAATCGACGTTAAGTTCAGTGATATTGATAATAGTCAAGATGTAAAAATCTATGTATAATAAAATTACAAAATTAAGAATAAAATGATTTCTTGACAAAAACAGTGTCAAACTTGCGTCATGGTGTAAGATGAAACACAAAATTTAAATAAGAATTAAGTAGTCTGGCAGTAATTACTTGAAGTACTGACAAGTCCCAAGGATGACAAGAATCAAACAATAGTTACTATACATATTATATGTCAAAGACGTAAAACAATAATGTGTGTCAAAGTTAGCTATAGGTTGTCATTTGAAAATTCTTTTAAGATGTCGAAATATGATCTATCCAACATTTCTATATCTTTTTTATTCCATTTATTTGTTCCCTGATGTGTATATATAATATCATCTCTGTATCAATCTTTTGTTATAATTATGTTCAAATTTTATTTGTTCCTTGATGTGTATATATAATATCATCTCTGTATCAATCTTTTGTTATAATTATGTTCAAATTTTAGAATTCTTACATTTTCCCAATCAATTTGTATTTAATATGTATTCTGAAATAACTGAGTGTTTGGAAGATCCAAATTTTAATTTTTGTTTTTGTATTCTTTTAATTTTGTTTGCAATTACTTCTTCGTTTGGCCTACATTTGAAGCAAATTGCAATTTTTACAATTGATTTTATAAATTAGATGACTGTTACAAACCAGATATATTTTGTCTTTATAGACCTTTATGAATTTATTGAGTTTATTTATAGTACGAAAATCTATCGTGGTTGTCGTTTTATTAAAAATTGATGTTGCTAACTCTTTAACATCCTTTACAAATGGATTAATACAATGAGATTTTTTTTTATTGTATCTGAATTTTTCTTTTTCTCTACTGTTGAACTTGGATCATTTAAAAATCTAGATTTGTTCACAAATATATTTGTTAATCTTTTATTTATAACATTAAAAATAAATTCGAGAGAGTAACAATTATTCAATAAAATGTTAATATAAAATTCTATATTTTTACTATAAAACGAAGGATGTAATAATAATATGGAGCGATTTATTAAACTGTATATAGTTCCTATTTTTTGGCAGTTAGAATGGAATGATAAATATCATATAAGACATCTTGAAATTTGAGAATAATGTTATCGCAACGAAATTTTGTGAAAAATTGAGTATAAGTTATTAATATTGTTAATAAAAGTGTAAGCTATTCTTTCTTCCTTAAAATAGGTTTTTAAGTATAAATGTTTTTTCTTTAAAGTTTGACTAGGCGTTAATTAAAAATAGTAACTAAGCGTTAATTAAAAATCATCTGTCCATATGTGATGTGCATGCAAACATTGTACCGCTATACACATCACATGAACAAACTTTTTAACTAACGTTTATGATTAGTCAAACTTCAAATGTTACTTAAAAAACTACTTTAAAAAAGAACGATTTATACTTTTATTACTTAATTATTTATGAAGTTTCACGTTGCAATAATATTACTCTCGAATTTCGAGGCACTCTGTATATTGTTTTTAGATAAACTTTTGTACATTGTTTATCGCAATGACTCTAAATTGCTCTCATTATTTCATTTATTTGTTACTCTATTTCTTTTGTACATCTACTTCTTTTACTAAGACAATGCATACTTCTTAAGATTAATTTTTTTTTTCAAATTTATTTAAATATATAGAGTTACTCTAATATCTATATGCGAAATATATGTAAATGCATAAAATGCATTTTATTTATGAGAGATTAAATTTAAAAGAATTGAGATCGTTTTTAGAACACCCTGCCCAGTGAGAAATAATAATGGAATCGACATCGAATTGACGTCGATTCGATGTCGATTTTAATATCATTTCTCACTGAGTGCCAGCTCAATTGTCCTTTTCTTGAATACAAACACGTAAGCTCGAGAACAACAGCCAATGAATAATGATAATATAATTGGCTTTGCTCTTATATTATGTTGTGCATTTTGACTGTAAGATTTGAAAAGGAGGTTTATATCTGAAACCTTTTCGATACTTGATAGCTTTAATCGCTAGGAAAATCGAGAAATAATGTTTTGACTTTTCATAGTAATTGTGACACTCGTCGTGCTGAGCAACTGGGAATTATTGAGATGAGCTCATGTAAACGTTGATTCACGATAAATGTTTTAACAGTAATTAGACTAAAACTATAGAGAAATGTACTTTGTGTGTCAAAATAATGTAAATAGATAAAAAAAATTTTGTTAGTATTTTTTTAAAGTTAAAAATTTTATCATCTTTATGCCTTAAATGAGAGTGTCATGAAAGGAGAAGTTCGCATTTAAAATACACAAACATTTTGTGTAAATAAATTAATATAGAACATCTATTTTTTAATTCCAAAATGCTTAAATATGTAAGATGTAATTAGATTAAATTTATAGATAATTAATCTATTTATCTGAAATTCGTATATACATATGTTGTATTTCATATTGTGTATTTTGTGAAACATACATACATATAGTATAATGGACTCTTTTTTTATGCTTTAAGTATTCCATTATACTTTATATCAAAAACGATTGACAAAAACGTTTGATCGATAATATATGAAGTAATTGGCCTATAACTCTTTTGGATGTTAGTCAGATTGGTGAAGATATAAAGAAACCACTGTTCAATTTTTATAAAAGATATTACTATGATATTATCTCATTTGGAACTCTACCGCAGGAGTTTAACGTACTTTTTGATACTGGTTCTTCAAATTTTTTTATATCATTTTTATATCATAACTTGCGAAAATATTATATCTATGATTGATAACACTGCTTGCTGTAAGTAAATCATAACATCACATTTTCTTCGACATTTCATTACTTTTTTGTGTTCACATTTATATTATATTTATATTTCACATTAGTTATATGTATATATCACAGTCAAAGTATATACATTTTTGTAAATGTATATTCTTCCCAGCAACACGCTATGTCTCAATTTTGGACTTTTTATAATCCTAGACAATGTATACACATTCACATAAAATTTATTATAGTAAATGCATATATTGATTGTAGTAGAAAACAGTAGTTGTACACATTTGAATTGACGCTTTGATTGTAACATATACAAGCACATTTGTAATTAATAAATCACTATAAATAATAGTTATTAATAATTACACATATGAGAATTGCTTTCTTTTATTTTAATATAATTATAAATTTATATTAAGTAAAAATATAGAGTACAAACACGATCTACCATATTTCATGTACAATTTTTATGATAATTTAAATCTAATAATTTTAAAATTAAAATCACTGAGAAGGTAAATTATATTACGAAATTAAATTTTGACAATCACATGTGGTTTATTTTGTTTATTATACGTATATTCTAAAGGTACAAGTGATTGCATTTGATACATAAGATACAATTTATATGTATGTTTATATGTTATAGATTAATAAGTAAAAAAATAATAAATACATTTGATATTATAACGAATTGTTAATATATATCTTTAAATAAATAAAAAAAATTTACTTTTAGCATCTTTAATTAGCAATAACTAGTTTTCTTTTACTGTTTTGTACAGCATCATATAAAAAATATGATAATAAGAAATCCCATACATACGTAGAAATTAGAACTCACATCGAGCTTGATTACGTGGTTGATAGTCTAACCGGACACTTATTTGATGTAGTGAAAGTAAATTGCCATCAAGCAATAATTCAATTTAGTTTCAATTAATTCAATTATAATTTACAAAAATTTTTTGAAGGAACATATCGATTTTTTTGTAGACTGTTGGCATTAGTGTTCTAAATCAAATATTCACAGAAGCGATAGAGATGGATTCAGCTTTTTCTATTCTGAAATTCGATGGAATCTTAGGAATGGGTTATCCCGCAATATCTATAAAATTTTCACAACATGATTGAACAAGGCCTAGTGTTGGCATCTGTTTTTAGTTTTTATTTAAATTAGCATGTACGTGTCTTTCTTCTACGCATGTTTAAAAATACTTTTTACTTAAAGACGTTTAAAATATGTTAAAAATAAGTTTGTCTTACTATATAACAAAATTTTTGTCTTTTTAATATGGAGAAACAATATTGTTTAATATTAAAAAATATAGAAAATTTCCTAATAAATTGATATGGGGTGATTCCGATCCCGCTTATTATCATGGCACATTAACGTATGTCAATATAACCATGAAAGGATACTGGCAATTTACTATGGATCAGTAATCATTTTTAAATTACATACATATATGAGCTACAAATTATATACCAGTTAATTGTTAATGCTGTAGGATTATAATGAATTATGATACAACTTTATGTGTGGCTGTGAAGCTATCGTTCACACTGATTCCTGGGATATCCAGCATCAGAAATCGCAGTTATTAACAAACAGAACATTTTATCGTGGTGAATAAACAATTGTAATTAGATGATTTTTGCAATAGCAGCTCTTTTTTAATAATATTAAATAAATTATTGGAATATACAATAATAAATGCTGGATTTATTACTGATTACAAAAGTATAGATTATTAACACTAATCTTTGTTTAAAGGTGGACTATAACGACATTCATAATTTGCCCCACATATATTTCGTCCTAGATGGTCAAATATTTTATTTTCTGGTGAAGATTATATCAACGTGAAAACAGTAAAATAAAGCCAAATAAAGTTTTAAGGCTTATAATCCTTTATAAAAAAAATTTCAGATTAATAATGTTGGAAGCGACAAACTACAAGAAATTTCTTGCAAAATGTATTAAATTATACGCATTTCTGAAGATAATAATTTTTGCAGTTAATGAAAAAACTTGATAAAATATTTTCTTGACAAAATACAAAAACTTTTCTTTCATTTTAAAATAAAAAATTATATTTCTCTTAGTTCGGCAGCTGTCATATATCTTATTTCGTTTTCTGATTATAATTCCACTTCAATTATTTCAATAATGGTTATTTATGTTACTGGAACACATAAAAAGTTTTAAGTATATTTTACAAATGATAGATTACAATGTATATTAAAAAAATACAATTTAATATAATTTGTGTTTCTTTAAATATTTTTCTCGCTTCTGATGTCATAATCTAAAATAGTAATGAATAGCAAAAAGTTAAATCGGTTTAGAATAGAAACATCATACCATATTCACTTTGTTATAGCTCGATGAGAATAGTATGTTATGTACAAGCGTCTTCATGAATTCGAAGAAAGAGAATATTTGGGTTTCGGGCGTTCCGTTTTTAATTAGATTTGAGTTCGACATGGGAAACGACCGAATGAGATTTGCGCATGCAAAATAAGTATTGTTTTCTCAAGAGATTGCTTTAAATGCTAGAAGATTTATTAAATGATAAGTAAATAATTAAGTCCCATAATCATCTTGGAATCTTTCTATAAAACATTGATCCAAGAATCTCATGCTTATTGTACTTTTTATTCAGGATTACTCAAATGTTAATTATGTTCTTAGATAAATGCATAATATATTTTAAAAAATTAAAATGAACATGTAAACGACATTATTGTTATCAATTTATTACTTTATATAGCTCATTATTTCAGCATAATATTGCATTGTCACACGAATTATAAATATAATTTGATCTGTTATTTTCAATATTTTTCTTTTTTTTTAATAAAATATAAAAATATGTAGGTGTACAAATAAGTTTTAAAGCGTTTTTAATGAAATTTAATATTTATTTATTTAGAAACGAAAACACACTTAATTATCAAAATAATCTTCATCATTATCTATGACCTTTAGCCATCTTTCGGGCAGCTTGCGAATTCCAGAAGCGAAGAAGGTTTCGTCTTTCGATGCGATAAAATTATCCACCCATTTTCGCACTTCTTCAAATGCTCGAAAGTGTACACCGAACAAGGCATTTTGCATTGACCGGAATAAATGATAATCAGAAGGGGCTATGTCTGGGCTATACGCCGAGTACGTCAGAACTTCCCAACCAAGAGCTAGCAACGTTTCTTTTATAGGTTTACCAACATGAGGCCTAGCGTTGTCATGAAGCAATTTCACAGGACGTTTTCCTTTGCCAGTAAATGGACGATTTCGTCCGATTTATTGATTTAAACGGATCAATTGTTGCAAGTTCGTTTTGTGTTTGACATGAGTTTTGATCGATTAATGCTTGCAATTCATTGTTTGTAACCTTCTAAGGAGCACCACTACGTTCTCTATCGCTAACATCAAAATCATCCTCTTTAAATCGCCTAAACCAAAACTCACATGTACTTTTGGATACAACATTGATTCCAAGAACAGAACAAATTGATTCACATGCTTTAGCAGCGCTTTTTCCTTGATGAAATTCGTATCGAATGAATGTCGAATAAATTGCTTGTCGCTCGCCATTTTAAAACCATTTAATTTTGAGGTTAAGTTTCCAATTTTGTGAAGTCAATTATGTTTTTTAATAGTACACATTAAGCGCCACTACATATCAAAAGAGCGCGAAAATATTTGAATTCTAAGTTTAAATTATACATTACACAAAAAACGCTTTAAAACTTATTTGTATACCTATATGTATTTTCTTCATGCCATCTCTGCATTTGTAAACTTATTTAAAGCAATAAACTGTTTTAAGTCATAGTTAATGTTATAGATTACATCTTATGTTTTCAGGAAATGTTTTCAGGATAATTTTAATATAATAATAATATATTTACAAAATATAATTTTGTGCATTTAAATAATTTTAAAAAATTATAAATTGTTTTTGAATAAGTTATTTAAACTGCAATAAAATAATAAATGTAAAATATATTGATCATGGTAAGAGAGCCGGATTTCTGCGGACACTTCACTATCATTTATCTCTTCATTATCCAAATTTGTAAGTGCATAAAATATGTACCTATCGATTTGACGTCATTTAAAAAAAAATTTTATTTTACATGTTCGATCTATACGCACTTGCATATGTCGCATATATATTTGCATTCGAATTATTTCTTTTTTCTTTACTTCCTTTTAAATATCGACAATTATTTCAATTATTCATTTTTTTCCACACTTTTAATTAACTAGTTAATTGAGTTGAATTTGAAAAACTATTATAGTTTCTTAATCTCTTTCTCTTTCATCAGATGTCTCATCGCCCAGTGAGAATAATAAAAAATTTATTATACAAAAATATAGATCGTAATACTCAACCGCATCAAATTAATAAATTAAAAAAAAATGTCGAGTTAGATTTATAGGAATGATTCACTGACATCAGTTAGATGACATCAGTTAAAATATGCATTTCAAAGGTGATAGCGACATTAATAGCTTTCAATAATCATAACTTAATTTTAACATCAGATTCAGCAATGCTGAAAATCTTTATAAGAACTAACTTCATCGCGCGAGATAGATGAAAAACAACTTTTTAAATAATTCAACTTCTGATAACATAAAAATAATTTTATAACATTATTATAAGATATTATAACATAATTATAATATAATATAACATTTCAGGAAGCCTTATTTAAAAATCAGATTCTACCATTTTCTTTGAAATTTTTGACATATAAATTAAAAAATATTTGTCTTAATCGTTCAAGAACTACAGTATTATAACGATTCTTTAATAATAAATTTTGATTTGTCCCGCTAACAAGGCAAAAAAAAATAAAATATCGATGTATAAAATTAAATGCTGAGGATGGCTAAAAATGATCTGAAACATTAAATTATGTAATTATATAAAACAAATATATAAAACAAATATATTGTTTTTAGATAAATTTTAATACATTGTATACCGCTCAATCGCTTTCACTATTTTCATTATTTGATATACTATTCTTTGGTAAACTAACAAGATGAAAATAATACATAAATTTAAAATTAATAATTTTTTTTCGATGTATCTAAAACATTGAATCGCGAAATGTATAAGAAGTATGCTTAAACGCAAAATGATTTTTTAAAAGTTTTAGAGATTAGTTAATAAAAGGAACCAAAATCATTTTCAAAAAGCTCTGCCGGTTTAGTTGTCCTTTTTATCATTCACTCTTAAACACAGTTATGTATATAAGCCCGTATGTATATAAACAGCATTGGGAACGTTAATGATTGACTCTTGTATTCTGTTATGTGATCTATGTATGAACTGATTTGAAGAGGAGTTACAACGCTTCTAAAACGTTCTTGATACTTGATACGTAGTTCTAATTACTTCGAGAAACATGTTTCGATCATTAGTATTAATCGTGGCACTCATCGAATTGATCAATTCGGCATTGTTAAGGTGAGATAGTGAAAATGTTGATTCGTGACAAATATTTCAACGATAATTAGAACAAAACTGTTGAAAAATGTTTTTGGATGTAATCTTTTGAAAAAAGCTTTTGAGTATTTAAAGATCGGAATTTTATTATCTTTATGTCTTAGGTGAGATGAACATCATGGAAACTGAAATTCGCATTTAAAATATGTAAACATTATTTAAATGCGTAAATAGATTAAAGTTAATTGCATTAATTACTTAGTACTGATGTTGAGACATAAATAATATTTAAATATGAGAGGAAATTAAATTAAAAATTAAATTATTTTGTTCGAAATTCGAATGTTGTGCGATCTTTGTGGAATTATGAAATGTATAGGTGTGTGTGTGTGTGTGTGTGTGTGTGTGTATGTGTGTACACAATATGTAATATAATGGTATCTTTTGTGTTATATTTCACAATTACACGAAGATATAAATATGGTACAACATATGAATTTCGGATAAATTAAGTAATTATTTAAAATTTAATTTCTTCTTATTTTTGGATTATTTATGCTTCAACATTTCCGTTTCCATGATACTTTATCTCACTTAAGACATACGTATACATACATATATATATATATATATATATATACATATATATATATATATATATGTAACATAATGGATTTCTTATGTGTTTCTTCAAGAATTCCATTATATAGGACAAGCTATATTCGAAAATGGATTTCCATTGAAGGTCGACGATATAATTTGACTGATTTACCAAAGGCACGACTGTTTTATTTATATGATAAACAATACTATGGCATTATCTCAGTTGGAACCCCACCGCAAATATTTAACATTCATTTCGACACTGGTTCCTCTAATTTTTTTTTACCATCCATCAACTGTTACACTGATAATATTCAATGCTGTATGTAAATCATAATGTAACATTTCTTCGATTATTTTATTTACTTTTACATTTATACTATTATACTTATATTTTATGTTATTTATATTTATACTTATATACGAGCATATTTATATTTAATAATATTACTATTACATATGTAGAAATGATATCAATTGCTTTTTTATTTTAATGACTGACTTTAAGTAAAAATTTAGGTTACAAATGTAATCTATATATTTCAAGTATAATTTTTCAAGTATAATTTTTATGATGTGATTTGAAATTTAATAATATAAAAATTAAAATAATTATGAAGGTAAATATTACGAAATTAAATTTTACAATCATATGTTGTTTATTTTATTTATCGTGCTAACTTTAAATGTATAAATGATTATCTTTGATATAATTCATATGTTAAAGCAAAGAAATAATAAATGTTCTCGTTCTTATAACGATTGTTAAAATATACATCTTTAAATTAATAAACAGAAATTTATTTTTAGCATATTTAACAACAACTGATTTTCTGTTATTATTTTATATAGCATCAGTTAGAAGATATAATAACAGTGAATCCTACACATACATGGAAATTGGTAATTATGTCAAATTTCGTTACGCGGTTGGTGGGCTAACTGGATATTTATCTAGTGATGTAGTGAATGTAGGTGGTCGTCAACAACAACCAATTCGATTTAATCTCAAATATAATTTATAAAAACTTTTTGAACTTACATATCACCGTTTTATAGATTGCTGGCGTTAATGTTCAAAATCAAATATTCACACAAGCGATAACACGGGATCTGACTTTTGCCTATCTGTCATACGATGGAATCTTAGGAATGGGTTACCCAGAGATATCTACAAAAGGAGTGCCTCCTGTTTTCACCACCATGATTGAACAAGGCCTAGTGTCGGCACCTGTTTTTAGTTTTTATCTGAATCGGCATGTACCTCTTTTTTATGTCTAAAAATATTCTTTCAACAGTTCGTTTTATTATAATACAAAATTATTTTTTTAATAAACAATATTTTAATATGAAAAAAAATAAAATTTGTACAGAAATTATTATTACGGTAGTGAACTGATATTGGGTGGTATCGATCCTCTTTATTCTAACACCGAGTTCACTTATGTTAATGTATCTCACAAAGGATACTGGCAATTTCCCATAGATAAGTACGTTATTATTTTTTAAACTACATATACATATAGCTAACGGATGATATAATTAATTGTTAATGCTGTAGGATAAAAATGAGACATATGGTTTTCTGTGACGATGGCTGTGAAGCTATCGCTCACACTGGCTTTTCGGGGCTATCTGGACCAGCATCAGAAATCGAATTTATTAACAACGAAGTTGATACATTAAGACGAGTTGGAATTTCTCATGGAGATACACTTGTAAATAAATGATAAATTTTCCAATGGCAGCTCTCTTTTAATGATACTGACTAAATTACTAAAATAAATTAATAAATGTCTGATTTGTTCTCATTGAAATATGGTTTATTAATACTAAGCTTTTTATTTATAATATTGGTTTTATTAATCTGGACTACTAGTAGGTATTAAATTTTGTTTAAAGGTGGACTGCCATGAGATTTCTAAATTGCCCAATGTTACTTTCTTTTTGAATAATAAACCATTCGTACTCACTGCAAAAGATTACATCAATACGAGAACGGTAAATATCATTAAATAAAGGTTTAAAATACCTAATAATTCACCATGAATCTTTAGATTAACTGTTTCAGAAGCGATAAAGTACATAAGAATTCTTACAAAATATATTAAATTGGATGTATATTCTTCAAGATAATATTTTTGCATTAAATAGAATACACTTGAAAAAGAATATACTGACTTTCTCGCAAATCATACAGTTAATTTTGTTTTCTGGGGTTATAATTCAATTCATAATTAATAATTTAATAATTGAATAATTTTATATTAATAATTTTTATAAGATTATTTATTGATTTTACTGTAACACGTAGAGAGGTTTGTGTATATTTTACAAATGTGTCGAATATGCAATATTGTTAAATTACATTTAGAAATGTATTTTAATGTAATATAGAATACTTTTTAAAATATTAGATGTAGTAAAAAGAAATTCATTATTTTTCCAATAGATGACTTTAGTTATCTGTATCACGCATAAACGAGATACAGATTACTTAAGCCATCTATTGAAAGAATAATGTATTTCTTTTTACTATACCTAATATATTTTCTCGCTTTTGATTTTTTAATATAAGATGGTAATGAATAGAGCTATAAATTATTTTGAAATGAATAATCAAACTATGTTCAATATGTTGTAGCTCTATATGAACAAGTACAACCGTACGTTATGTACAAGCTATTTCGTAAATTCCAAGGATTATTTTAGTTTAAATGATATTTGGATTTTGGGTATTCCATTTTTTAATCGGTTTTATACTGTGTTCGACATGGGGAACAACCGAGTGGGATTTGCGCATGCAAAATAAGTATTGTTTTCTCAAGAGATTATTTTAAATGCTAGAAGATTATAAGAAATAATGAGCGAATTATTTTGTCTTGCGAAGTCTTTTTTTAAATTTTTTTTTGGCTCTTAATTCTTATATTTATGGCGTTGATATTTTTATTTGGAGTAATTTAAGCGTTAACTTCATTCTTGATACAAGCGTATAATTAATAAAATTATGATGAAGATTTGCTATCAACGATTAATATAACCCATTCTTCCAACATGTCATATTATCATGCAATATAAATATAATTTTGTTAATCTTAATATCTTTTTCATGTTTATTAAAATGTAAAAGTTATATGTATTTTTCAATGCGGACTCTGCGTTTGTAAACTTATCTAAAATCTAAAGCAATAAATTCGATTGTAATTAATGTTATCGAATATCTTACGTAGGAAATGATAATAATACATATTTTTTAAAATAATTTTGCTTTATTAAGATTATATATTATAACTAAATAATATGTTTAAACTTAAGGAATGAATAGAATATATTGACTATAAAAATTGCTATTTCTGTAGACAATTTTATTCATCTCTTCATTATCTCACTTATTTTATAAGTACATAAAATTTACTTACAAAATAAAATAAATTATTTATATCGGTGGGTTACATGATGATATAAATAATATTTCCGATATATATATCAACCACATTTGTAATATACGATCTTTCAAATACAATTTGGAAGTATTATAGTGTATATCTTTTATCTGCGTCACTTTCATATCGGTTTGATGATTTCTTTTTCTTTATTCTTATTTTTACATGTACATTCGGTAGTGTACAGCTCATAATTGCTTTCCAGTTGTTTTTTTTTTACTTATCGATTGTTCACTGTTATTTTCGGGTAATTCATTTTTTTCGCATTTACTTCTTTTAGATTTGTATAGTACCTTGTATAGTTTATCTTACATAATTTAAATTTTAAAGTTATATATTTTAATATATTATGCGAGACTCTTGAGTGAATATGAATTTATAGACTCAATTCTTTAGGTTATACCAAGGAATAAATTACTGTGGGCATTGTAATGTATAGATTTGGGTCATTACTGAACATTTTTTAAGAGAATAGTGTATTATAATAACCGATGTTAGGTTATATTATTATTGATCAAAACATTAATGGGCATAAAAAGTTCGATATTACGTGGTCATAACTTGGGCATTATTGGTACAAGACATTGATGTACAATGGTTTGATCAGAGGTTTGTCCTTTAGTTACATCGTTTTATTTTTCAAAATTCAATTTCTAATATCGTATTGTAGAATAAAATATATTCCACAATTATCGTTTCAACCAGTGATTTAACTGATTTGTGTTTGAAGGACTCTTCTATTTTTTCACTTGTTCCTTCGTTGGGGATCACATTTTATACCGATGAATAAGGTTGAATATTGATGAAAATAGCCCAATCGAGCCAAATCATTTAATTCTGTAATAATATTCGTCAAATTATATATGGTTTTTAGATACATTTTTGCGTATTGTTTAGGGTATTGATTTTCAATTGCTCTCATTATTCTAGTCCCAGGTTTCTGTGTCATTTATTGTATCATTTATTCTGTATCATTAATTGTAAGCTTATGCTATCAAGACAAAAGATGCATATTTTAAAGATTAATACGTGGATGATTTAAATATAAACGAGAATTTTTTCTTATTATTTATTGGAGAGAATAAAGATATAAAGAAACAAATTACCTCTATATAGTACTCTGCTACATAAATATATTTTTACCAGAGGATAAGCAATTTGGCGATCCCGTTTTCATTAAAAATAGTAGATTGTGTCTACAACTAAATGCGCAAGAATTCTTCTCCACTGGTACCGTTCACGAATCGTATTGTCCTCCCAATTCTTCTCTCAGTAGTAACAAACAAGTAATAATTGTATGGAAAGATTTGTCTCAATGGGAATATCATGTTTGAGCCGCTAAAATAATAGGGAGGATGCCCATTATTTTAAGGCAATAGGACAATGCCAGTATAGAGGAATTCGTGCGCAATTAGCTACAGACACAACCTACTACTTTTTATAAATAGGGGATCGCTAAACTGTCTATTCGCTGGAAAGAATATATCAAATTGCAGGGAACTATGTAGCAAAGTAGTTTGTTTTTTTTCATATTTTTTTATATTTTATTCTCTTTCTTATCTATTAAATATTAAAAAAAGAAATTCTCGTTTATATTTGATCCACCCTCATTTTTATTAATCAAATTTATTTAAATACATTGAATCATGCGTAAATATGAGTGTGGACAAATGCGAACTGCATTTTTTTAAAAATTTATTTGAGACTTGTTTAACAAAAAGTACTAAAGTCACTTTTGGAATGTTTCGTCCGTTTCGTCCTTTTCGTCCCTTCCCGACATATAAATTCGTATATAAATGACATTAAGAACGCTAATTGACTTCATTATGGTTTGTTGTGCATCGTAATTATGAATTGATTTGAAAAGGAGTCCTAACATTTCTGAAATCTTCTTAGATTTAATCGTCAGAAAATTCGGGAAACATATTTCGATTGTTCCTTGCAGTTGCCGCACTCATCGTGCTGATCAATTCGTAATTGCACAGGTGAGCACGAGTAAAGGTTGAGTCACAATAAATACTTCAATCATAATTAATATAAAGTTATACTTTGTGTTAGAGTAATGTGATCAGATAAAAACATGCTCCAAACTTCTTTGAGACTTGCAATTTATTTTTCTTTACATCTTAAGTGAAATATGTGAACGGAAAAGTTCGAATCTAAAATATATAACGTTATTTGATAGGCAGGGTTTTGTTTGCTTACAAAACGATTGCCTAGCTTCAATTGCACACAGCATATTACACACACGACAATATTGTACACAGCGTATTGCATACACTACAGTATTGCACACATGATGCTATTGGTTTAGTTTACATCGTACACTTGAGACGCGTATTAACTAGTAATTTTCTATCAAATTATTTCAATTTTTATTGGAATGCATTTAATGATGTATCGAATTAGTACAATATTTTGTCTCAATCTATAAAAATTTTCTTAAAGACATAAATACATTTTGATAAGTTGTTGATTTTAATATTTTAAATCAAATATTCGAAAATCATTCTTTGCTGGGCAATTTTTCATAAAGAATGAAATATATAGACTGTATGTTTTTTAAAATTATGTATAATAAAAAAATGAGTATTAATTATAGAAAATATGTCATCTGAAAAAAAGCGAAAATTTAAAATTCTATTGTTTGTATGCTCAAAAAGTAAAGTTGAGATATTTTGTTTCTAAAATCAGGAATTTGTATGAGAAGCTCGTTTTTTTAATAGAACAGTATGTATTTATTGTATAAAATTGCTAATTAATGATTATAATTATTATTAATGTATGTTAATATTATATATCCCATAAAGGATATTGGCAATTTACTATTGACAAGTATGATATTATTTTCTAAATTATGGACACATCATTTGTGGATTATAAATAAAATAATTATTGATCATGTCGCTATAGGATTCAAGTGGAAAATAAAACCTAATGTGCAAGTTTTGTCGAGCTAACTTCTGGCAATATAGAAATAATTTCCAGATAATTTCAAATCATTTTCAAAAAGCTCTGCCGATTTTGTTGTCCTTTTTATCATTCCTAAACACAGTTACGTATATAAGCGCGTAAACAGCATTGGGTACGCTAATGATTGACCTTTCTCTTGTATTCTGTTATATGATCTATGTATGAACTGATTTGAAGAGGAGTTACAACGCTTCTAAAACGTTCTTGATACTTGATACGTAGTTCTAATTACTTCGAGAAACATGTTTCGATCATTAGTATTAATCGTGGCACTCATCGAATTGATCAATTCGGCATTGTTAAGGTGAGATAGTGAAAATGTTGATTCGTGACAAATATTTCAACGATAATTAGAACAAAACTGTTGAAAAATGTTTTTGGATGTAATCTTTTGAAAAAAGCTTTTGAATATTTAAAGATCGGAATTTTATTATCTTTCTGTCTTAGATGAGATGAACATCATGGAAAGTGAAATTCGCATTTAAAATATGTAAACATCTAATCTATTTACGCATTTAAATAATGTTTACATAACATTACAATCCGAAGCGCCACTACGGTCTAAGTATTAAGATATTGAACTAATATATAATATATATTATTCAAACGAATAAATTAACCTCAGAAATAATAATTACGTGTCGATATGGTTGTCGACATTAACGCAATTAATCTGAAATGTAATAATCCCCCCAAAAAGTTTATTACAGTGTCTTAAAACACTGTAATAAACTTTTTGGGGGGATTATTACATTTCAGATTAATTGCGTTAATGTCGACAACCATATCGACACGTAATTATTATTTCTGAGGTTAATTTATTCGTTTGAATAATATATATTATATATTAGTTCAATATCTTAATACTTAGACCGTAGTGGCGCTTCGGATTGTAATGTTATGTAAACATTATTTAAATGCGTAAATAGATTAGAGTTAATTGCATTAATTACTTAGTACTGAAATGTTGAGACGTAAATAATATTTAAATGTAAGAGGAAATTAAATTAAAAATTAAATTATTTTGTTCGAAATTCGAATGTTGTGCGATCTTTGTGGCATTATGAA
>NW_011627135.1:4085228-4164704 GCF_000204515.1 Acromyrmex echinatior | reverse complement strand
ATATATATATATATATATATGTAACATAATGGATTTCTTATGTGTTTCTTCAAGAATTCCATTATATAGGACAAACTATATTCGAAAATGGATTTCCATTAAAGGTCGACGATATGATTTGACTGATTTACCAAAGGCACGACTGTTTTATTTATATGATAAACAATACTATGGCATTATCTCAGTTGGAACCCCACCGCAAATATTTAACATTCATTTCGACACTGGTTCCTCTAATTTTTTTTTACCATCCATCAACTGTTACACTGATAATATTCAATGCTGTATGTAAATCATAATGTAACATTTCTTCGATTATTTTATTTACTTTTACATTTATACTATTATACTTATATTTTATGTTATTTATATTTATACTTATATACAAGCACATTTATATTTAATAATATTACTATTACATATGTAGAAATGATATCAATTGCTTTTTTTTTAATGACTAACTTTAAGTAAAAATATAGGGTACAAAGGTAAAACATATATATTTCAAGTATAATTTTTATGATGTGATTTGAAATTTAATAGTATGAAAATTAAAATAACTATGAAGGTTAATATTATGAAATTAAATGTTACAATCATATGTTGTTTATTTTATTTATCGTGATTACTTTAAACGTATAAATGATTATTATTGATATATAATTGATATAATTCATGTTAAAGGAAAGAAATAATAAATATTTCCGTTCTTATATAACGATTGTTAATATATATTAAATTAATAAACAGAAATTTATTTTTAGCAAATTTAACAACAACTAATTTTCTGTTATTATTTTTTATAGCATCAGTTAATAGATATAATAGCAATGAATCCCACACATACATAGAAGTTGGTACTTATATTGGACTTCGTTACACGGTTGGTGAGCTGACTGGATATTTATCTACTGATGTAGTAAATGTAGGTTGTCATCAAACAAACAGTTCGATTTAATCTTAATTATAATTTATAAAAATTTTTTTGATGCATCACATAACACCATTTTATAGATTGCTGGCGTTAATGTTCAAAATCAAACCTTCACAGAAGCGGTAACACGGGATCTGACTTTTGCCTATATGTCATACGATGGAATTTTAGGAATGGGTTACCCAGAGATATCTACAAAAGGAGTGCCTCCTGTTTTCACCACCATGATTGAACAAGGCCTAGTGTCGGCACCTGTTTTTAGTTTTTATCTGAATCGGCATGTACCTCTTTTTTATGTCTAAAAATATTCTTTCAACAGTTCGTTTTATTATAATACAAAATTATTTTTTTAATAAACAATATTTTAATATGAAAAAAAATAAAATTTGTACAGAAATTATTATTACGGTAGTGAACTGATATTGGGTGGTATCGATCCTCTTTATTCTAACACCGAGTTCACTTATGTTAATGTATCCCACAAAGGATACTGGCAATTTCCCATAGATAAGTACGTTATTATTTTTTAAACTACATATACATATAGCTAACGGATTATATAGCTAATTGTTAATGCTGTAGGATAAAAATGAGACATATGATTTTCTGTGAGGATGGCTGTGAAGCTATCGCCCACACTGGCTTTTCGGGATTATCTGGACCAGCCTCAGAAATCGAATTTATTAACAACGAAATTGATTCATTAAGACGAGTTGGAATTTCTCATGCAGGAGATCTATTTGTAAGTAGATAATAAATTTTCCAATGGCAGCTCTCTTTTAATGATACTGAATAAATTACTAAAATAAATTAATTAATGTCTGATTTGTTCCCGTTGACAATAATATGATTTATTAATATTAAGCTTTATTGTGATATTGGTTTTATTAATCTGGACTATTAGTAGGTATTAACTTTGTTTAAAGGTGGACTGCCGTCAGATTTCTAAATTGCCCAATGTTATTTTCTTCCTGAATAATAAACCATTAGTACTCACTCCAAAAGATTACATCAATACGAGAACGGTAAATATCATTAAATATCATTAAAATATCTAATAACTCACCACGAATCCTTAGAATGACAGTTTCAGAAGTGATAAAATACATAAAAACTCTTACAAAATATATTAAATTGGATATATTCTTCAAGATAATATTTTTACATTCAATATAATACACTTGAAAAAGAATATACTGACTTTCTCGCAAATCATACAGTTAATTTTGTTTTCTGAGGTTATAATTCAATTCATAATTAATAATTTAATTATAATGTTATTTACTGATTTTATTATAACACATAGAGAAGTTTGCGTATATTTTACAAATATGTCGAATGCAATATTGTTTGATAAATTACATTTAGAAATACATTTTAATATAATATATAATATTTTTTAAAATATATTTTCTCGCTTTTGATTTTGTAATATAAGAATGTAATGAATAGACAAGAGCTATAAACTATTTTGAAATGAAATATCAAACCATGTTCAATATGTTGCAGCTCTATACGGACAAGTACAACCTTACGTTATGTACAAGCTATTTCGTAAATTCCAAGGAATATTTTGGTATAAATGATATTTGGATTTTGGGTATTCCATTTTTTAATCGGTTTTATACTGTGTTCGACATGGGGAACGACCGAGTGGGATTTGCGCATGCAAAATAAATATTGTTTTCTCAAGAGATTATTTTAAATGCTAGAAGATTATAGAAAATAATGAGCGAATTATTTTGTCTTGCAGTCTTTAGAATCTTTTTTTAAATTTTTTTTTTGGCTCTTATTTCTTATATTTATGGCGTATATATTTTTATTTGGAATTATTTAAGCGTTAACTTTATTCTTGATAAAAGCGTATAATTTATAAAATTACGATGAAGATTTGCTATCAATGATTATTATAACCCATTCTTCCAACATGTCATATTATCACGCAATATAAATATAATCCTGTTAATCTTAATATCTCTTTTAAGTTTATCAAAATGTGAAAGTTATATGTAGTTTTCAATGCGGACTCTGTATTTGTAAACTTATCTAAAATCTAAAGCAATAAATTCGATTGTAATTAATGTTATCGAATATCTTACGTAGGAAATGATAATAATACATATTTTTTAAAATAATTTTGCTTTATTAAGATTATATATTATAACTAAATAATTTGTTTAAACTTAAGGAATGAATAGAATATATTGACTATAAGAATTGCTATTTCTGTTGACATCTTATTCATCTCTTCATTTATTTTGTATGTACATAAAATTTACTTACAAAATAAAATAAATATTATTTATATCGGTGGGTTACACGATATAAATAATATTTATTCCCCCCCCCCCCCCCGATCAACCACATTTGTATTATACCATCTTTCAAATACAATTTGGAAGTATTACAGTATATATTTTTTATCTGCGTCACTTTCATATCTATTTGATGATTTCTTTTTCTTTATTCTTATTTTTACATGTACATTCCGAAGTGTACAGCTCATAGTTGCTTTCCGATTGTTTTTTTTTTACTTATCGATTGTTCACTGTTATTTTCAGGTAATAATTCATTTTTTTCATATTTACTTCTTTTATATAGTACCATTTATCTTACTACATAATTTATATTTTATGTTATATATTTTAATATATTATGCGAGACTCTTGAATGAGTTTGAATTTATAGTCTCAATTCTTTAGGTTATACCAAGGAATAAATTATTGTGAGCATTGTAATGTATTGATTTGGAGCATTACTTAACATTTTTTAAGAGAATTGTGTATTATAATAACCGATGTTAGGTTATATTATTATTGATCAAGACATTAATGAGCATAAAAAATTCGATATTACTAGGTCATAACTTGGGTATTACTTGTACATTATTGGTACTAGACATTGATGTACAATGGTTTGGTCAGCGGTTTGTCCTTTAGTTATACCGTTTTATTTTTCAAAATTCAATTTCTGATATTGTATTGTAGAATAAAATATATTCCACAATTATCGTTTCAACCAGCGATTTAATTGGTTTGTGTTTGAAGGATTCTTCTATTTTTTCACTTGTTTCTTCGTTGGGGAACACATTTTATACCGATGAATAAGGTTTAATATTGATGAAAATAATCCAATCGAGCCAAATCATTTAATTCTGTAATTATATTTGTCAAATTATATATGGTTTTTAGATACATTTTTGCGTATTGTTTAGGGATTGATTTTCAATTGCTCTCATTATTTTAGTCCCAGGTTTCTGTATCATTTATTCTGTATCATTTATTGTAAGCTTATGCTATCAAGACAAAAGATGCATACTTTAAAGATTAATACGTCGATTAATACGATGATTTAAATATAAATGAGAATTTCTTCTTATTATTTATTGAAGAGAATAAAAATATAAAGAAACAAATTATCTTTCTATATAGTACTCTGTGCTACATAAATATATTTTTACCAGAGGATAAACAATTTGGCGATCCCGTTTTCATTAAAAATAGTAGGTTGTGTCTACAACTCATTGCGCAAGAATTCTTCTCCACTGGTACCGTTCACGAATCGTATTGTCCTCCCAATTCTTTTCTCAGTAGTAACAAACAAGTAATAATTGGAAAGATTTGTCTCAATGCGAATATCATGTTTGAGCCGCTAAAATAATGGGGAAGATTCTAGGACTGCCAGTATAGAGAAATTCGTCCGCAATTAGCTGCAGACACAACCTACTACTTTTTATGAATAGGGGATCGCTAAACTGTCTATCCGTTGGAAAAAATATATCAAATTGCAGGGAACTATGTAGAAAAGTAATTTGTTTTTTTTTAAATATTTTTATTCTCTCTCTTATCTACTAAATGTTAAAAAAAGAAATTCTCCCTTATATTTGAGCCACCCTCATGTTTATTAATCAAATTTATTCTAATACATTGAGTCAGGCATATATACAAAATATGAGTGTGGACAAATGGGAACTTCATTTTTTAAAAAGTTTATTAGAAGTTTGATTAACAAAAAGTACTGATGTCACTTTTGGAATGTTTCGCTCGTTTCGTCCTTTCCGTCTCTTCCCAACATATAAGTTCGTATATTAATGACATTAAGAACGCTAATTAACTTCATTCTGGTTTGTTGTACATCCTAATTGTGAATTGATTTAAAAAGGAGTTCTAACATCTCTGAAATCTTCTTAGATTTAATCCTCAGAAAGTTCGTGAAATATATTTCGATTGTTCCTTGTAGTTGCCACTCATCTTGCTCAATTCGGAATTGCACAGGTGAGCACGTGTAAAGGTTGAGTTTCAATAAATACTTCAACCATAATTAAAACAAAATTGTACTTTGTGTTAGAGTAATGTGGTCAGATAAAAAAATGCTTCAAATTTCTTTGAGACTTGCAATTTATTTTTCTTTACATCTTAAGTGAAATATGTGAACGGAAAAGTTCGCATTTTAAATATATAACGTTATTTTATGTGCAGGACTTCGTTTGCCTACAAAACGATTGCCTAGCTTTAGTTGCACACAGCATATTACACGACAATATTGTACACAGCGTATTGCACACATGACAGTATTGCACATGATGGTTGGTTTAGTTTACATCGTACACTTGATACTAACGTACACGTACTAACTAGTAATTTTCTATCAGATTATTTTAATTTTTATTAGGATGCATTTAAAGATGTATCGAATTAATACAATATTTTGTCTCAATTTATAAAAATTTCCTTAAAGATATAAATACATTTTTGTAGGTTATTGATTTTAATATTTTAAATAAAATATTCGAAAATCATTCTGTGCTGGGCAATTTATTCATAAAGAATAAAATACATAGATTGTATGTTTTTTAAAATTATGTATACTAAAAAAATGAGTATTAATTATAGAAAATATGTCAAAAAAAGCGAAAATTAAAATTCTATTGTTTGTATGCTCAAAAAATAAAGTTGAGAAATTTTGCTTCTACAATCAGGAATATATATACGAAGCTCGTTTTTTTAATAGAACATAATGTATTTATTGTATAAAATTGCTAATTAGTGTTTATAAATATTATTAATGTATGTTAATGTTCCCATAAAGGATATTGGCAATTTGTTATGGACAAGTATGATATTATTTTCTAAATTATGCGTACATCATTTGTGGATTATAAATGAGGTAATTATTAATATCGCTATATGGTTCAAGTGGAAAATAAAACCTAATGTGCAAGTGATTGTCGTGCTAACTTGTGGCAATATAGAAATAATTTCCAGATAATTATAATATTACATATTTCAGGAAGCCTTTTTTAATAATCAAATTCTACAATTTTTTTTTGAAATTTTTGATATTTAAATTAAAAAATATTCATTTTCATCGATTAAGGACTACAGTATTACAGCGATTTTTATAATAAATTCTCATTTGTCCCTCTTATATGTCAAAGAGTATATAAAATATCGATGAATGTATAAAATTAAATGCCGAAGATAAACTAAAAATGAACCGAAACATTAAATTTTGTAATTATTTAAATCAAATTATATATTTTTAGATAAATGTCAGCATATTATTTAAAGCGCTGACTCTCAATCTCTTTCATTATTTCAATTATTTGTTACAACACTATTCATTTGTAAATCTATCAAGCCAAATAACATGTAATTTTAAAATTACATCTCTTTCAGATTTATTTAAATACATCGAATCACGATAAATGCAAAGGTGAGAAATATGCTTAAATGAGAAATACGATTTTTAAAAGTTTATTAGGAACTGAAAATTTAGTTTAGACTGAAAAGAACCGAGATCGTTTTCAAAGCGCTCTGTTTATTTAATTGTTCTTCTTTTCACCCAATCCTAAACACAATCACATACATAAGGTCGTAAACAGCATTGGGAATGCTAATGAAAACTTATAAACTGACTTTTGTCTGACTGGCTCTTGTATTCTGTTGCGATCCGACTGTGAACTGGTTTGAAAAGGATTCGAGTTACAACACTTCTAAAACGATCTTGATACTTTATTCCTAGTTCTAATTGCTACGAAATTCGAGAAATATGTTTCGATCTTTTGTATTAATCATGATACTCATCGAGTTGATCAACTCTGAATTATTAAGGTGAGATAGTAAAAATGTTGATTCGTGACAAATATTTGAATGATAATTAGGACAAACATGTCTTAAGTAGAAACATGTCCTTGGGTGTAAGATAATGATATAATTTCATAATGAAAATAATCTTATGAAAAAGTTTAAGTATCGTTTTGAATCTCGCAGTTTATTATCTTTATGTCTTAAGTTAGATAAAACTATATATATATATTTTACAATTATACGAAGATATTATTACACGAAGATATAAATATCGTACAACATATGAATTTCGGATAAATTAATTAATCATTTTAAATTTAATTTCTTGTTATTTTTGGATATTATTTATGCTTTGACATTTCAGTTCTAAGTAATGAATACAATATACTATAATTTATTTATTCACGTATTAAAATAATGTTTACGTATTTTAAGAGCTTATTTCAATTTCTATGATGCTTTATCTCACTTAAGGCATACACACACACACACACACACACACACACACACACACACACGTAAATATGTAACATATTGAATTTCTTTTGTGTTTCTTCAAGAATTCCATTATATAAGAAAAATTGTATTCGAAAATCGATTACTGATAGTCGACGAGATGATTTACCTGATATTACAGAGGCACCACTGTTTAATTTATATGATAGGCAATATTATGGTATTATCTCGGTTGGAACCCCACAGCAGAGATTTAACATACTTTTCGACACTGGTGCCTCTAATTTTTTTGTACCATCCATCACCTGCGACAATGATAACATTGCTTGCTGTAAGTAAATCATAACATTTTCTTCGATATTCCATTATTTTATTTATTTTTACATTTATACTATTATACTTTATTATTATATTTTTATTATTATATTTTATATTTTATATTTTATTATTATATTTTATGTTATTTATACCTATATACAAGCATATATATATTTAATAATATTACTATCACATATAAAGAAATAATATCAATTGTTTTTTTATTTTTATGACTGACTTTAAATTATAATATAGGATACAAAGGTAATTTATATATTTCTAGTATAATTTTTATGATGTGATTTGAATGTTGACTGATTTTCTGTTATTATTTTATACAGCGTTACATAGAAAGTATAATAGCAATAATTCCCTCACGCACATAGAAGTTGGTACTTATATCGGACTTCATTACGCGGTTGGTGAGCTTACTGGATACTTATCTACTGATGTAATGAATGTAGGATGTCATCAAGCAAATAGTTCAATTTAATCTCAATTATAATTTATAAAGATTTTTTTAAAGAACTTGTGTGTGTTTTATAGATTGCTGGCGTTAGTATTCAAAATCAAACATTCACAGAAGCGGTAAGACCGGATCCGACTTTTACCTTTCTGGCATATGATGGAATATTAGGAATGGGTTATCCTGAGATGTCTACAAAAGGAGTGCCTCCCGTTTTCAACAGCATGATCGAACAAGGCCTAGTATCGGCACCTGTTTTTAGTTTTTATCTGAATCGGCACGTATCTTCTTATGTTTAAAAATATGATTTCATTTAAACGGTTCGTCTTCTTATATTAAAATTTTGTCTTTTTAATAAACAATATTTTTAATGTTGAAAAAAACATAATGGTTACAGAAATGATTACGGTAGTCAACTGATATTGGGTGGTTCTGATCCCACTTATTATAACACCGAATTCGTTTATGTTAATGTAACCAATAAAGGATACTGGCAATTTGCAATTGATAAGTGCGTAATTATTTTAAAAATTTTTCTACATACATATATATGTCAACAGATTATTTATATATAAGCTAATTGCTAATGCTGTAGGATAAAAATGGAACGTATGATTTTATGTGCGGATGGTTGTGAAGCTATCGCCCACACTGGTTTTCCGGGACTATCTGGACCAGCATCAGAAATCGAATTTATTAACAACAAATTTGATTTATTAAAACAAATTGGAATTTCTCATTACGGCGGAGAAATACTTGTAAGTAGATGATAAATTTTCCAATGGCAGTTCTATTTTAATGATACTAAATGAATTATCGAAATAAATTAATAAATGTCTGATTTGTTACCGTTAACAATATATGGTTATTAATATTAAGCTTTATTGTGTAATTGGTTTTATTAATCTGGATTACTAGTAGATATTAAACTTTGTTTAAAGGTGGATTGCCATCAAATTTCTAAATTGCCCAATGTTACTTTCTTCCTGAATGATAAACCATTCGTACTTACTGCAAATGATTACATCAATATGAGAATGGTAAATATCATTAAATAAAGGTTTAAAATTTCTGATCACTCACCACGAATCTTCAGATTGATGATGTCAAAAGCGATAAAATACATAGAAACTCTTGCAAAATTTATTAAATTTGACGCATTCTTTAAGATAATAATTTTTGTATTTAATAGAATACACTCATAAAAAGAAATATTCAGATATTAAATTTCTCGCAAATTATGTAGTTAATTTCATTTTCTTGTTATAATTCAATTTCAATTATAAGGTTATTTATTGATTTTATTGTAACACATAAAGAGATTAGGTATATTTTACAAATATGTCGACTGCAATGATGTTTTATTAAAACATACATTTTATTGTAATTTGCAATTCTTTTTTTATGTATTTTCTTGGATTTTGATGTCGCAATGTAAGATGATAATGAATATACGAGAGCTGTAAATTGTTTTAAAATAAAACATCATGTTCAATTTGTTGTAGGTCGATTCGAGAAACTCTACAATGATATGTACAAGCACTTTCGTAAATTCTAGTGGAGATATTTGGATTTTGGGTACTCCATTTCTTAATCAATTTTATACTGAGTTCGACATGGAGAACGATCGAGTGGGATTTGCGCAAGCAAAATAAGTATTGTTTTTTAAAAGATTACTTTAAATGTTAGAAAATTTATTAAATGATAGTAATAAGTAAATAATTTAATCTCGCAATCTTCCTTTAGAACTATGATCCATGATCCTTATACTAATTATACCTTTTATTTGGGATTACTTAGGCGTTAACTATGTTCTTAGATAAATAGGTATGTAATATTCTTAAGAAAATTAGATCGAAGATCTGCGATATTATTGTTATACATTTGTTACTTTATATAGCCCATTATTTCAGTATAATATCGTATTGTTGTAAATATAATTTGATCTGCTATTTTCAATATTTTTCTTTTTTTTTTAATAAAATATAGAAGTTGTATGTATTTTCTTCATGATCTCTGCATTTGTAAACTTATTTAAAGCAATAAATTGTTTTAAGTCATAGTTAATGTTATTGGTTACATCTTATGTTTCTAAGAAATGATAATTTTAATATAATATTTTTAAAAAATATAATTTTGTGCATTTAAATAATTTTAAAAAATTATAAATTATTTTTGGATGAGTTGTTTAAACTGCAATAAAAAAATAAGTAAAACATATTGACCATAATAAGAGGGAGATATTTCTGCGGATATTTTACCCTCATTTAACTCTTCATTACTACTTCATTACATTCATTCGAATAATTTCTTCTTTTTTTCCTTTTAAATGTTGATAATTGTTTCAATTAATTTATTTTTGTTTCACAATTATACTCTCAAATAACCAATTAATTGTATTGGATTTGAAAAACTAGTTTCTTAATCTTTCTCTCTTTCACTAGATGTCTCATCGTCCAATAAGAGTGATAAAAAATTTATTGTACAAAAGTACAGGTCATAATACTTAACCGCATCAAATTATTTGTTTTTTTAAGTAATTGTGAATAAATTTAAAAATATGTTGAGTTAGATTTGGAATTTTAGTTAGGAAAGATCCACTGACATCAGCTAGATGACATCAATTAAAACATGCATTTCAAAGTTGATAGCGATATTGATAGATCAATAATCATAACTTAATTTTAACATCAGATTCAGCAATGCTGAAAATCTTCATAAGAGTTAGCTTCATCGCGCGCGATAGATGAAAAATAACTTTTCAAATAATTCAACTTCTGATTACGTAACTTCTGATAACATAAAAATAATTTCCAGATTATTATAATATAACATAATATAATATAACATTTCAGGAGGCCTTACTTAAAAATCAGATTCTATAATTTTCTTTGAAATTTTTGACATATGTATTAAAAAATATTTGTCTTAATCGTTTAAGAACTACACTATTATAACGATTTTTGAAAAATAAATTTTGATTTGTCCCGTTTTATACGTCAAAAAAATATAAAATATCGATGTATAAAATTAAATGCTGAGGATGGCTAAAAATGATCTGAAATATTAAATTATGTGATTATATTAAACAATTTTATAAAACAAATATATTGCTTTTAAATAAATTTTAACACATTGTATATCGCGAAGACTCTCAATCGCTTTCATTATTATCATTATTGATACTACACTATTCTTTTGTAATACTAACAAGACGAAAATAATACATAAATTAAAAATTTATAACTTTCTTCCGATGTATCTAAAATGTTGAATCGCGTAATGTGAGAAGTATGCTTAAACGCAAAACACTTTTTTTTAAAAGTTTATTGGAGATTAGTTATTGAAAAGAATCAAGATCGTTTTCAAAAAGCTCTGCCGGTTTAGTTGTCCTTTTTATCATTCACTCCTAACACAGTTACGTATATAAGCGCATAAACAGCATTGGGAACGCTAATGATTGACTCTTGTATTCTGTTATGTGATCTATGTATGAACTGATTTGAAGAGGAGTTACAACGCTTCTAAAACGTTCTTGATACTTGATACGTAGCTCTAATTGCTTCGAGAAACATGTTTCGATCTTTTATGTTAATCGTGGTACTCATCGAATTGATCAATTCGGCATTGTTAAAGTGAGATAGTGAAAATGTTGATTCGTGACAAATACTTGAACGATAATTAGATCAAAACTGTTGAAAAATGTTTTTGGGTGTAATCTTCCGAAAAAAGCTTTTGAGCATTTACAGATCGGAATTTTATTATCTTTATGTCTTAAGTGAGATGAGCATGGAAACTGAAATTCGCATTTAAAATATGTAAACATAATTTAAATATGTAAATAGATTTAGCGTTAATTGCATTAATTATTTAAACCTGAAATGTTGAGACATAAATAATATTTAAATATAAGAGGAAATTAAATTAAAAATTAATTTAATTTGTTCGAAATTCGAATGTTGTACGATCTTTGTGGAATTGTGAAATGTGTGTATGTGTGTGTGTGTGTGTGTGTGTGTGTGTGTGTGTGTGTGTGTGTGTGTGTGTGCACAAATATGTAATATAATGGTATCTTTTGTGTTATATATTCATAATTATTCATAATTACACGATTATATAAATATCGTATAACATATGAATTTCGGATAAATTAATTAATCATTTAAAATTTAATTTCTTCTTATTTTTGGATATTATTTATGCTTTAACATTTCAGTTCTAAGTAATGAATGCAATATACTTTAATTTATTTACGCATTAAAATAATCTTTACATATTTTAAATGCTAATTTCAGTTTCCATGATGCTTTATCTCAGTTAAGCCATACATATATATTTTACATATATATATATATATATATATATATATATATATATATATATATATATATACATGTAAATATGTAACATAATGAATTTCTTTTGTGTTTCTTCAAGAATTCCATTATATAGGACAAAATCTATTCCAAAATGGATTTCCATAGAAGGTCAACGATTTGATTTGACTCATTTTTCAAAGGCACGACTGTTTTATTTATATGACAAACAATACTATGGCATTATTTCAGTAGGAACCCCACCGCAAAAGTTTAGAATTAATTTCGACACTGGTTCTTCTAATTTTTTTTTACCATCCATCAACTGTTACACTGATAATATTCAATGCTGTATGTAAATCATAATGTAACATTTCTTCGATTATTTTATTTACTTTTACATTTATACTATTATACTTATATTTTATGTTATTTATATTTATACTTATATACAAGCACATTTATATTTAATAATATTACTATTACATATGTAGAAATGATATCAATTGCTTTTTTTTTTAATGACTGACTTTAAGTAAAAATATAGGATACAAAGGTAATCTATATATTACAATTATAATTTTTATGATATGATTTGAAATTTAATAGTATCAAAATTAAAATAACTATGAAGATAAATATTACGAAATTAAATTTTACAATCATATGTTGTTTATTTTATTTATCGTGCTTACTTTAAATGTGTAAATGATTATTATTGATATAATTTATATGTTAGGAAAGAAATAATAAATGTTTTCTTATAACGATTGTTAATATACATATCTTTAAATAAATAGATAGAAATTTATTTTTAGCATATTTAACAACAACTGATTTTCTGTTATTATTTTATACAGCATCAGTTACAAGATATAATAGCAAAGAATCCCACACATATATAGAAGTTGGTACTTTTATCGGACTTCATTACGAGGTTGGTGAGCTAACTGGATACTTATCTACTGATGTAGTAAATGTAGGTTGTCATCAAACAAACAGTTCGATTTAATCTTAATTATAATTTATAAAAATTTTTTTGATGCATCACATAACACCATTTTATAGATTGCTGGCGTTAATGTTCAAAATCAAACCTTCACAGAAGCGGTAACACGGGATCTGACTTTTGCCTATCTGTCATACGATGGAATCTTAGGAATGGGTTACCCAGAGATATCTACAAAAGGAGTGCCTCCTGTTTTCACCACCATGATTGAACAAGGCCTAGTGTCGGCACCTGTTTTTAGTTTTTATCTGAATCGGCATGTACCTCTTTTTTATGTCTAAAAATATTCTTTCAACAGTTCGTTTTATTATAATACAAAATTATTTTTTTAATAAACAATATTTTAATATGAAAAAAAATAAAATTTGTACAGAAATTATTATTACGGTAGTGAACTGATATTGGGTGGTATCGATCCTCTTTATTCTAACACCGAGTTCACTTATGTTAATGTATCTCACAAAGGATACTGGCAATTTCCCATAGATAAGTACGTTATTATTTTTTAAACTACATATACATATAGCTAACGGATTATATAGCTAATTGTTAATGCTGTAGGATAAAAATGAGACATATGATTTTCTGTGACGATGGCTGTGAAGCTATCGCCCACACTGGCTTTTCGGGGCTATCTGGACCAGCATCAGAAATCGAATTTATTAACAACGAAATTGATTCATTAAGACGACTTGGAATTCCTCATGGAGGAGATATATTTGTAAGTAGATGATAAATTTTCCAATGACAGCTGTCTTTTAATGATACTGAATAAATTACTAAAATAAATTAATAAATGTCTGATTTGTTGACAATAATATGGTTTATTAATACTAAGCTTTATTGTGATATTGGTTTTATTAATTTAGACTACTATTAGGTATTAATCTTTGTTTAAAGGTGAACTGCAATAATATTTCTGATTTGCCCAGCATTACTTTCTTTTTGAATAAAAAACCATTCGTACTCACTGCAAAAGATTACGTCAATTTTAGAACGGTAAATATCATTAAATATAGGTTTAAAATTTCTGATCATTCACCACGAATCTTTAGATTGACGGTTTCAGAAGCGATGAAGTACATAAAAGCTATTACCAAATATATTAAATTGGATGCATTTTTCAAGATAATAATTTTTGCATTTAATAGAAAATACTTGTAAAAAAAATATACTGACTTTCTCGCAAATCATACAGTTAATTTTGTTTTCTGGGGTTATAATTCAATTATTAGGTGTTGGAATTAATTCGTAGCGTTTTTTAATGAAAGAATGTTATTTATTTCACATGAGCATTAAAAAATACATTAATGAAAGTACTTCCCATCACTTGTAAAACGCTACGAATTAATTCCAACACCTAATAATAATTAATAATTTAATTATAAGGTTATTTATTGATTTTACTGTAACATATAGAGAGATTTGGGATATTTTACAAATATATCGAATGCAATATTGTTTGTTAAATTACATTTAGAAATACATTTTAATGTAATTTACAATACTTTTTAAAATATATTTTCTCGCTTTTGATTTTGCAATATAAGTTGGTAATGATTAGACAAGAGCTATAAACCGTTTTGAAATGAAACATCAAATGTTCAATATGTTGTAGGTCGATGCGGATGAATATAACATTACGATGTGTACAAGTCCTTTCGTAAATTCCAGGAAATATTTTGGTAAAAATGATATTTGGATTTTGGGTATTCCATTTCTTAATAAGTTTTATACTGTGTTCGACATGGGGAACAACCGAGTGGGATTTGCGCATGCAAAATAAGTATTGTTTTCTGAAGAAATTATTTTAAATGCTAGAAGATTATAGGAAATAATGAGCATATTATGTAATAATGAGTGTATTTGTCTTGCAAAGTTTTTAGAATCATTTAAAAATTTTTTTTTTTTTTGGTTCTTAATTCTTATATTTATGGCATTGATATTTTTATTTTGAGTTATTTAAGCGTTAACTTCATTCTTGATAAAAGCGTACAATTTATAAAAGTATAATGAAGATTTGCGACATTATTGCTATCAAGTTTAATATAATTCATTCTTCCTGCATATCGTATTATTACACAATATAAATACAATTCTGTTAATCTTAATTTTTCTTTTTTGTTTATTATAATGTAAAATTTATATGTATTTTTCAATGCGGACTCTGCATTTGTAAACATATCTAAAATCTAAAGCAATAAATTGTCTTCGGTTGTAATTAATGTCATCGAATATCTTACGTAGGAAATGATAATAATACATATTTTTTAAAATAATTTTGCTTTATTAAAATTATATATTATAACTAAATAATATGTTTAAACTTAAGGAATGAATAGAATATATTGACTATAAAAATTGCTATTTCTGTAGACAATTTTATTCATCTCTTCATTATCTCACTTATTTTGTAAGTACATAAAATTTACTTACAAAATAAAATAAATATTATTTATATCAGTAGATTACACGCGCGATACAAATAATATTTATTCCGATCAATCACAATTGTAACATGTTATCGTTCAAGTACAATTTGGAAGTATTATAGTATATATTTTTTATCTGCGTCACTTTTATATCGGTTTGATGATTTCTTTTTCTTTATTCTTATTTTTACGTGTGTAAATATTCATTCCGAAGTGTACAGAATTGTTCATAATTGCTTTCTGGTTATTTCTTTTTGACTTATCGATTGTTCACTGTTATTTTCAGATAATTCATTTTTTTCATATTTATTTCTTTTATATTTGTACTGTACCATTTATCTTACTACATAATTTAAATTTTAAGTAATATATTAGGTGTTGGAATTAATTCGTAGCGTTTTTTAATGAAAGAATGTTATTTATTTCACATGAGCATTAAAAAATACATTAATGAAAGTACTTCCCATCACTTGTAAAACGCTACGAATTAATTCCAACACCTAATATTTTAATATGTTATGCGAGACCCTTGAGTGAGTTAAATTTATAGACTCAATTCTTTAGTTATACCAAGGAATAAATTACTGTGGGCATTGCGGTATATAGATTTGGGGCATTACTGAACATTTTTTAAGAGAATTATGTAATATAATAACCGATGTTAGGTTATATTATTATTGATCAATGCATTACTAAAGCATTAATGGACATAAAAAATTTGCTATTACTTGGTCATAACTTGGGTATTTAGACATTATTGGTACTAGACAATGATGTACAATGGTTTGGTCAGCGGTTTATTCTTTAGTTACACTGTTTTATTTTTCAAAATTCAATTTCTGATATCGTATTGTAGAATAAAATATATTCCACAATTATCGTTTCAACCAACGATTTAATTGGTTTGTATTTGAAGGATTCTCCTATATTTTCAATTGTCCCTTAGTTGGGAAATACATTTTATACCGATGAATAAGATTGAATATTGATGAAAATAGCGAGTAAAATCATTTAATTTTGTAATTATATTATTATTATTATTATATTAAAATTCATCAATTTATACATTGTTTTTAGATAAATTTTTACGTATTGTTTAGCGCGTTGGTTGTCAGTTGCTCTCATTATTCTAGTCATAGGTTTCTGTATCATTATTTTTTCAAGCTTATTCTATCAAGATAAAGGAAGCATACTTTAAAGAATAATACGTGGGTGATTCAAATATAAACGAGAATTTTTTCTTATTATTTATTGGAGATAATAAAAATATAAAGGAATCCAACTGTCTTTCTATATAGTACTCTGCTACATAAATATATTTTTAACAGCGGATAAGCAGTTTGGCGATCCCGTTTTCATTTAAAAAAATAGATACAACTAATTGCGCAAGAATTCTTCTCCACTGGTATCGTTCACGAATCGTATTGTCCTCCCAATTCTTCTTTCAGTAGTAACAAACAAATAATAATTGTATGGAAAGATATGTCTCGAATATCATGTTTGCCGCTAAAATAATTCGGAGGATTCTAGGATAATGTATAGTAGAGGAATTCGTGCGCGATTAACTGCAGATCCAACCTATTACTTTTTATGAATAGGGGATCGCTAAACTGTCTATCCGCTGGAAAAAATATATCAAATTGCAGGGAAACTATGTAGAAAAGTAATTTGTTTTTTTTAAATATTTTTTTATACTTTATTCTCTTTCTTATCTAAATATTAAATATTAAATATTAAAAAAAGAAATTTTCGTTTATATTTGATTCATCTTCATTTTTATCAAATTTATTCAAATATATTCAGTCATGCGTAAGTGCAAAATATGAGTGTGGACAAATGTGAACTGCATTTTTTTAAAAATTTATTTGAGACTTGTTTAACAAAAAGCACTGAAGTCATTTTTGGAACGTTTCGCTCGTTTCATCCTTTTCGTCCCTTCCCAACATATAAATTCGTATATAAATGACATTAAGAACTCTAATTGACTTCATTCTGATTTGTTGTGCATCCTAATTATGAATTGATTTGAAAAGTCCTAACATTTCTGAAATCTTCTTAGATTTAATCGTCAGAAAGTTCGGAAAACATAATTCGATTGTTTCTTGCAGTTGCCGCACTCATCGTGCTGATCAATTCGGAATTGCACGGGTGAGCACGTGTAAGGGTTGTGTCACAATAAGTACTTTAACCATAATTAATACAAAATTTTACTTTGTGTTAGAGTAATGTCAGATAAAAAAATGCTTCAAACTTCTTTGAGACTTGCAATTGGTTTTTCTTTACATCTTAAGTGAAATAATTGGACGGAAAAGTTCGAATCTAAAATATATTTTTATTAATGTTATTTGATAGGCAGGGCTTTGTTTGTCTACAAAACGATTGCCTAGCTTCATTTGCACACAGCATATTACACACAACAATATTGTACACAGCGTATTGCACACATGATGCTAATGGTTTAGTTTACATCGTACACTTGATAGGTGTACTAACTAATAACTTTCTATCAAACTATTTTAATTTTTATAGCGATGCATTTAAAGAATAATGTATCGAATTAGTACAATATTTAATCTCAATCTATAAAAATTTCCAAGGAGACATAAATTTTTTGTAGATTGTTGATCTTATTATTTAATATTTTAAATCAAATATTCGAAAATCATTCTTTGCTGAACAAATTATTCATATATAATAGAATATATAGACTGTATGTTTTTTAAAATTGTATATATTAAAAAAATATATATTAATTATAGAAAATATGTCATCTGAAAAAAATCACCTGAAAATTTAAAATTCTATTGTTTGGATGCTTAAAAATTATTCGTACAGTCGAGAAATATTGCTTCTGAAATCAAGAATATACATGTGAAGCTCGTTTTTTTATTAGAACAGAATGTATTTATTGTATAAAATTGCTAATTAATGTTTATAAATAAGATTATTAACATATGTTATTATCCATAAAGGATACTGGCATTTTCCTATGGACAAGTATGATATTATTTTCTAAATTATACATACTTTATTTGTGGATTATATATGAGATAATTATTAATGTCGCACTAGGGTTCAAATGGAAAATAAAACCTAATGTGCAAGTGATTGTCGAGCTAACTTCTGGTAATGTAGAAATAATTTCCAGATAATTATAATATTACATATTTCAGGAAGCGTTTTTTAAAAATCAAATTCTACAATTTTTTTTGAAATGTTTGACATTTAAATTAAAAAAATATTCATTTTCATCGATTAAGAACTATAGTATTACAGCGATTTTTAATAATAAATTCATTTGTCCCCCTTATACGACAAAGAGGATATAAAATATCGATGAATGTATAAAATTAAATGACGAAGATTAATTAAAAATGAACCGAAACATTAAATTTTGTAATTATTTAAATCAATTTATATATTTTTAGATAAATGTCAGTATATTGTTTAAAGCGCTGACTCTCAATTGCTTTCATTATTTCAATTATTTGTTACAACACTATTCATTTGTAAACCTATCAAGAACATACAATATATAATTTGAAAATTAATATCTTTTTCAGATTTATTTGAATACATCGAGTCGCGATAATGCAAAAATGAGTAATATGCTTAATTGAGAAATATGATTTTTTAAAAGTTTATTAGGGTTTAGTTATTGAAAAGAGTCAAGATCGTTTTCGAAACGCTCTGTGTATTTAATTGTTCTTCTTTTCACTCCTAAACACAATTACGTAAATAAGCTCGTTAACAGCATTCGGAATGCTAATGATTGACTTTGCTCTTGTATTCTGTTATGCGATCTGGTTTGAAAAGGATTTGAGTTACAACGCTTCTAAAATAATTTTGATACTTGATTCCTAGTTCTAATTCCCACGAAATTCGAGAAACATGTTTCGATCTTTTGTATTAATCATGATACTCGTCGAGTTGATCAACTCTGAATTGTTAAGGTGAGATAGTAAAAATTTTGATTCGTGACAAATATTTGAACGAGGACAAACATATCCTAAGTAGAAACATGTCCTCGGGTGTAAGATAATCTTATGAAAAAGGCGTTTGAGTATCGTTTTGCAACTCGAAATTTATTATCTTTATGTCTTAAGTGAGATAAAACTATATATATATTTCACAATTACACGAAGATATAAACATCGTACAATATATGAATTTCGGATAAATTAATTAATTATTTTAAATTTAATTTCTTCTTATTTTTGGATATTATTTATGCTTCAACATTTCAGTTCTAAGTAATGAATGCAATATACTTTAATTTTACGGATTAAAATAATGTTTACATATTTTAAGTGCGAATTTCCATGATGCTTTAACTCACTTAAGATATATATATATATATATATATATATATATATATATATATATATATACACGTAAATATGTAACATAATGGATTTCTTTTGTGTTTCTTCAAGAATTCCATTATATAGGACAAACTTTATTCGAAAATGGACTTCCATTGAAGGTCGACAATTTGATTTGACTAATTTTCCAAAGGCACCACTGTTTAATTTATATGATAAACAATACTATGGTATTATCTCGGTTGGAACTCCAAAGCAGATGTTTAACGTACTTTTCGACACTGGTGCCTCTAATTTTTTTGTACCATCCATCACCTGCGACAATGATAACATTGCTTGCTGTAAGTAAATCATAATGTAATATTTTCTTCGACATTCCATTAATTAATTTATTTTTACATTAATACTTTTATACTTATATTTTTTGTTATTTATATTTATACTTATGTACAAGCACATTTATATTTAATAATATTACTATTATATATGTAGAAATGATATCAATTACTTTTTTATTTTAATGACTGATTTTATGTAAAAATATAGGGTACAAGATAATCTATATATTTCAAGTATAATTTTTATGATGTGATTTGAAATTTAATAGTATAAAAATTAAAATAATTATGAAGGGAAATATTATTAAATTAAACTTTACGATCATATGTGGTTTATTTTATTTGTCGTGCTTATTTTTAATGTACAAATGATTATCTTTGATACATAGTGCAATTCATAATGTTAAAGCAAAAAAACAATAAAGGTTTTTAATCTTATAACAATTGTCAACATACATCTTTATATTTATATTTCTATATCTTTATATATCTTTAAATTAATAAAAAGAAATTTATTTTTAACATCTTTGACAACAACTGATTTTTTGTTATTATTTTATACAGCGTCACACAGAAAATATATTAGCAATAAATCCCACACATACATAAAAGTTGATACTCATATCAGACTTCATTACGCGGTTGGTACGCTGAGTGGATACTTATCTACTGATGTAGTGGATGTAGGTTGTCGTCAAACAAACAGTTCGATTTAATTTTAATTATAATTTATAAAAATTCTGTTTTTTGAAGACTCATATGTCACCGTTTTATAGATTGCTGGCGTTAAAGTTCAAAATCAAACATTCACAGAAGCGGTAACACGGGATCTGACTTTTGACTATCTGTCATACGACGGAATCTTAGGAATGGGTTACCCACAGATATCTACAAAAGGAATGCCCCCCATTTTCACCAGTATGATTGAACAAGGTCTAGTGTTGGCACCAGTTTTTAGTTTTTATCTGAATCGGCATGTACCTCCTTTTTATATTTAAAAATATTCTTCCAATAATTTTACTATATCACAAAATTGTTTTTTTAATAAACAATATTTTTAATATGAAAATAAATAAAATTTATAGAAATTATTATTATGGTAGTGAACTGATATTAGGTGGTTTCGATCCCCATTATTGTAACACCGAGTTCACTTATGTTAATGTATCCCACAAAGGATACTGGCAATTTCCCATAGATAAGTACGTTATTATTTTTTAAACTACATATACATATAGCTAACGTATTATATAGCTAATTGTTAATGCTGTAGGATAAAAATGAGACATATGATTTTCTGTGACGATGGCTGTGAAGCTATCGCCCACACTGGCTTTTCGGGATTATCTGGACCAGCATCAGAAATCGAATTTATTAACAATGAAATAGATTCATTAAAACGAGTTGGAATTGCTCATGGAGGAGATATAATTGTAAGTAGATGATAAATTTTCCAATGGCAACTCTCTTTTAATGATACTGAATAAATTACTAAAGTCAATTAATAAATGTGATTTGTTCCCGATGACAATAACATGGTTTTTTAATACTAAGCTTTATTGTGATATTGATTTTATTAATTTAGACTACTAGTAGGTATTAAACTTTGTTTAAAGGTTGACTGCCGTCAGATTTATGAATTGCCCAATGTTACTTTCTTCTTGAATAATAAACCATTCGTTCTCACTGCAAATGATTACATCCATACGAGAAAAGTTCCATATGGAAACAATAAAGTAAATATCATTAAACAAAGGTTTAAAATTCCTGATCACTCACCACGAATCTATAGATTGACGGTTTCAGAAGCGATAAAATATATAAAAACTGTTACAAAATATTTTAAATTGGATGCATTCTTCAAGATAATAATTTTTGCATTTAATAGAATACACTTGTAGAAACAATATACTAACTTTCTCGCAAATCATACAGTTAATTTTGTTTTTTGAAGTTATAATTCAATTAATAATTAATAATTTAATTATAAGGTTATTTATTGATTTTACTGTAACACGTAGAGAGGTTTGAGTATATTTTACAAATATGTCGAATGCAATATTGTTTGTTAAATTATAGTTAGAAATACATTTTAATGTAATTTACATATACAAATACTTTTTAAAATATATTTTCTCGCTTTTGATTTTGTAATAATAAAATAAGATGGTAATGAATAGACAAGAGCTATAAACTATTTTGAAATGAAACATCAAATCATGTTCAATATGTTGTAGAACGATTCGGATGAGCACAACATTACGATATGTACAAGCCCTTTCGTAAATTCCAGGGAATATTTTGGTTTATATGATATTTGGATTTTGGGTACTCCTTTTCTTAGTCGATTTTATACTTTGTTCGACATGAGTAATGACCGAGTGGGATTTGCGCATCCAAAATAAGTATTGTTTTTTAAGAGATTTCTTTAAATGCTAGAAAATTTATTAAATTATAGTAATAAGTAAATAATTAAATCCCGCAATCTTCCTTTAGAACCATGATCCATGATCCTTATACTAATTATACCTTTTATTTGGAATTACTTAGGCGTTAACTATGTTCTTAGATAAATAGGTATGTAATATTCTTAAAAAAATTAGATCGAAGATCTGCGATATTATTGTTATACATTTGTTACTTTATATAGCCCATTATTTCAGTATAATATCGTATTGTCGTGAATATAATTTGATCTGCTATTTTCAATATTTTTCTTTTTCTTTTAATAAAATATAAAAGTTGTATGTATTTTCTTCTTGATCTCTGCATTTGTAAACTTATTTAAAGCAATAAATTATTTTAAGTCATAGTTAATGTTATTGATTACATCTTATGTTTCTAAGAAATAATAATTTTAATATAATATTTTTAAAAAATATAATTTTGTGCATTTAAATAATTTTAAAAAATTATAAATTATTTTTGGAGAAGTTGTTTAAACTGTAATAAAAAAGTATGTAAAATATTTGACCAGAGGGAGATATTTCTGCGGATATTTCACCCTCATTTATCTCTTCATTACCTAAATTTGTAAATACATGAAATATGTACCTATCGATTTGACGTCACTTAAAACAACATTTTATTTTACATGTTCGATCTATACGCATCGTACTTACATTCGAATTATTTCTTCTTTTTTTCCTTTAAATGTCGACAATTGTTTCAATTAATTTATTTTTGTTTCACAATTATACTCTCAACTATTCAATTAATTGTGTTGGATTTGAAAAACTAGTTTCTTAATCTCTCTTTCTTTCACCAGATGTCTCATCGCCCAATAAGGATGACAAAAAATTTATTGTACAAAAATACAGGTCGTAATACTTAACCGCATCAAATTATTTATTTTTTTAAGTAATTGTGAATAAATTTAAAAAAAATGTTGAGTTAGATTTATAGGAATGATCCACTGACATCAGCTAGACGACATCAGTTAAAACATGTATTTCAAAGTTGATAGCGACACTGATAGCTTTCAATAACCATATCTTAATTTTAACAGATTCAGCAATGCTGAAAATCTTTATAAGAGCTATCTTCATCGCGCGCGATAGATGAAAAACAACTTTTCAAATAATTCAACTTTTTATTACGTAACTTCTGATAACATAAAAATAATTTCCAGATTATTATAATATAATATAACATTTCAGGAAGCCTTATTTAAAAATCAGATTCTATAATTTTCTTTGAAATTTTTGACCTAATAAATTAAAAAATATTCGTCTTATTCAGTTAAGAATTACAGTATTATAGCGATTTTTGAATATAAATTTTGATTTGTCCCGCTACGTCAAAGAAAATATAAAATATCGATGAATATATAAATTAAATGCTGAGGATGGTTAAAAATGATCTGAAACATTATGTAATTATATAAAACAAATTATATATTGTTTTTAGATAAAGTTTAGCACATTGTATACCGCGCTGACTCTCAATCGCTTTCATTATTTTCATTATTTGATACTACACTATTCTTTTGTAATACTAACAAGACGAAAATAATACATAAATTAAAAATTTATCACTTTTTTCCGATGTATCTAAAATGTTGAATCGCGTAATGTGAGAAGTATGCTTAAATGTGAAACACAATTTTTTAAAAGTTTATTAGAAATTAGTTAATGAAAAGAACCAAGATCGTTTTTAGAGAGCTCTTTTGATTTAGTTGTTCTTTTTTTTACCCACTCCTAATCACTGTCACGTACATAAACTCGTAAATAGCATTTGGAACGCTAAGGATTGATTTTTCTCTTGTATTCTGTTTTGCTATTCCAAATGTGAACTGATTTGAAGAGGACAACGCTTCTAAAACGTTTTTGATATTTGATTCCTCGCTCTAATTGCTACGAAATTCGATAAGCATGTTCCAATCTTTTGTGTTAATCGTGGCACTTGTGGAGTTGATCAACTCGTAATTGTTAAGGTGAAATAGTGATAATGTTGATTCGTGACACACACTTTAACAATAATTAGAACAAAATTGTAGAAAATGTGTTTTTTGGTGTAAAATAATCTTATAAAAAAGATTCTTCAGCATTCGTTTTAAAACTCGAAATTTTATTATCTTTATGTCTTAAGTGGGTCAAACATCTCACTTAACTGAAATTTGCATTAATATATGTAAACATTATATTAATGCGTAAAAAGGTCAAAGTGGATTGTATTTATGACTTAGTACTGAAATATTAATAATGAATATAAATAATATCTAAAAATAAATAGAAATTAAATTAAAAATGATTAATTACTGTAATTTGTCCGAAATTCGTATGTTATACGATATTCGTATCTTCGTGCATTTGCGAAAAAAATAATATACATTTATAAAGTTTATTATTTATTGATTTTACTGTAATACATAGAGAGGTTTGAGTATATTTTACAAATATGTCGACCACAATGATGTTTTATTAAAAAATACATTTTATTATAATTTGGAATGCTTTTTTAATGTAGGTGTGGCTATTAAATAATGAGACTGACGCTGCTACAGAAGAAGTGTGCATGCGCCAAACGCCAGCGACCGACAGCTGTTTAGCGTGAAGCCTTCTCTTTCGAATGCAGTACCTCTCGCTTCTGTAAACAAATCCGTATAGCCGTAGCCTTTTTTCGAATTAGAGTTGTTTTTTTGTTTCGCCGGAAAAATGATAAGTGTAACAATAGAGCAACGAATTGTTGTAAAATTTCACGTGAAACTTGGAAAAATCGCTACTGAAATTTATAATTTATTGAAATTTATTGAAAGAAGTGTATGGCCATGAATGTTTATCGCGTGCACGTGTTTTTGAGTGGTTTAAGCGTTTCCAAGACGGTCGAGAAGACATTGAAGATGATTCACGCCCGGGTCGCCCTTCCACAAAAACGGATGACAATATCGAAACAATCTATAATCTGGTTCGATCCGACTGTCGGTTAAGTATTCGTGCGATTGGTGAAACTGTAGGAATTGACAAAGAATGTGTACGGCAAATTTTACATAACAATTTTAACATGAAAAAAGTGCCAAAATGGTACCTAAAATTCTCACGTTTGAACAACAAGAAACTCGCAAAAATCTTTGTACTGACACTTTGAATGCCATTGAAAATGACCCAAACTTATTGGAAAGGATAATAACATTAAATTAAAATAACATAAAATTAAAAGGAACAAGATTTGAGTCCGTTGTGAAAGAGAAAGCGGCACGCGTCCTGAACGAGCTGACAGAAGAAGACTTTCAGCACTGTTTCAAACAATGGAAAATTCGCATGAAGCGTTATAGGAATAGAGGAGGAGTGTATATTGAAGGTAATAATAAGTAAATATGTATGAAACCAAAATAAAATATTTTACAGCGTCAGTCTCGTTATTTAATAGCCACACCTCGTATTTTCTCGCTTTTGATGTCACAATATAAGATGAATAGACATAACTATAAATTGTTTTAAAATAAAACATTATGCCATGTTCAATTTGTTGTAGATCAAATCGAATAACACTATAGCAAGTACAAGCAGTTTCGTAAATTCTAAGGAATATTTGGATTTTGAGAATAATTAGATTGTGGGTACTCCATTTCTTAATCATTTTACACTGAGTTCGACATGAGGAACGATCGAGTGAGATTTGCGCATGCAAAATAAGTAATAATTGTTTTCTCAAGAGATTACTGTAAATGCTAGAAGATTATAGGAAATAATGATCAAATTATTTAGTCTTGCAACGTTGTTAGAATTTTTTTTTAGATTTTTTTTGTTTTTTTAATTCTTATAGTTATTGCGTTCAAATTTTTATTTGGAGTTTTATTTAAGAGTTAATTGCATTCTTGGATAAATGCGTATGTAATATAATTTACAAAAGTGTAACGATGTTGTGCGTTATTTGCTATCAATGTTGCTATCAATGTTTGGTATAACTAATTCTTTTAGCATAATATCGTATTGTCACATGATATTATAAATATAATTCTGTTAATCTCAATTTCTCTCTTTTATTTAATAAAATATAAAATTGTATGCAATTTTCAATACTGACTCTGCATTCGTAAACTTATCTAAAATCTAAAGCAATAAACTGTCTTTGACCGTAGTGAATGTTATCGATTGTATCTTATGTTTCTAGGAAATGATAATAATACATATTTTTTAAAATAATATTCCGTATAATAATATTAATATTATATATTATAACTAAATAATTTTTTAAACTTAAGGAATGAGTAAAAAATAATGACTAAGAGTGTTGCTATTTCTGTAGACAACCTCATTTATCTCTTCATTATCACACTTCTTTTGTAAATACATAAAATGTATATTTACGTCGTAGATTACACGATACCTTTCTGATCAACCATCAACATTTGCAATATACCATTCATATACAATCTGGAAGTATAGAATTTATTTTTTGTCTGCGTCATTTTCATATCGATTTGATTATTTTTTTTTTATTTGTTTTTATTTTTACTCGTAAACTACAAAGTGTACAGATCATAATTGCTTCCCGGTTATTTCTTTTTTTTACTACTTATCGATATTTCACTATTATTATTAATTCATTTTTTTTCGTATTTACTTCTTTTATATTTGGAATGTACTATCTACTTTTATTTTAGGGCTGCGCTATCTAATACATAATTTAAATTTTAAGTTACATATTTTAATATGATATGCGAGATTTGAGTGAATTTGAATTTACAAACTCAATTCTTTAGTTTATATCAAGGAATAAACCATTGCAGGCATTGCGGTATACAAATTTGGGGCATTACTGGACATTCTTTAAGAGAATTGTGTATTATTATATAATAAGCAGTATGAGGTTATATATTATTGATAAATATGAAGCATTACTAAAGCATTAATGAGCATAAAAAATTATTTATTATTTGATCATTACTTGGGCATTATTGAGCTATTTAGGAGATATTCATGTATAATGGTCAACCCCTTAGTTATATCGTCTTTTATTTTTCAAAAATTCAATTCTTAATATCGTAGAATAAAATATATATATTAACATACATATAATACAATTATCCTTTCAATCAATCATTTAATTGGTTTGCGTTCGAATTCTTTTATTTATTTGACGTTGGGGAACATATTTTACATCGATGAATAAGATTGAATATATTGCTGAGAATAGTCCAAAGCGAACCAAATCTAATTCTGTAATTTTTGTCAAATTATATATTGTTTTTAGATAAATTTTTGTGTATTGTTTACCTCGTTGACTTTCAGTTGCTTTTGTTATTCTAGTCACAGTTGTTTCTGTATCAATATTTTTGTAAGCTTATCCTATCAAGACAAACGATGCATACTTTAAAGATTAATACGAGGGTGGATCAAATATAAACGAGAATTTTTTTTTGTTATTTATTGGTTGAGAATAAAAATATAAATGAAACATATCATTTTTCTACATAATACTCTGCTATATTAATAAATTTTTTCCAGTGGATAAGCAATTTGGCAATCTCGTTATCATAAAAAGTAGTAGGTTGTGTCTGCAGCTATAATTGCGTAAGAATTCCTCTCCACTGGTATCGTCCACGAATCGTATTGTCCTTCCAATTCTTCTTTCATGAATAATAATCGTATGAAAATATCTGTCAATGCGAATATTATTTGTTGAGCCGCTAAAATAATGCGGAGGATTCTAGGACAATGCCAGTATAGAGGAATTCGTGCGCAATTAGCTAGACACAATCTACTACTTTTTATGAATAGGGGATCGCTAAACTGTCTATCCGCTGGAAAAAATATATCAAATTGTAGGGAACTATGTAGAAAAGTAATTTGTTTTCTTTATATTTTTAATCTTGTCCAATAAAAAAAGTTTTCATTTATATTTAATCCATCCTCGTATTTTTTTCATTAATCAAGTTTATTTATAATAAATACATAGATTGATCATGCTTATGTGCTAAATATGAATGTGGATAAATGCGAACCGCATTTTTGAAAAAATTTAGTAGAAATTCAATTAACGAAAAATACTAAAGTCTATCACTTTTGAAATGTTTTGCTCGCTTCGTCCTTCCTTTTACCTTTCCCAACACAAATATATAAATTTGTATATAAATGGCACTGGAAACGCTAATGATTAATTTTATTCTCGTTTGTTGTGCGTCCTGATTGTGAACTGATTTGAAAAAGAATTCAAACATTCCTAAAACCTTTTTAGATTTAATTCAAATAATTCGGAAAACATGTTTCGAATGTTCCTTGCAGTTGCCGCACTCGTCGTGCTGATCAATTCGGAAATGCATAGGTAAGCATGTGTAAACGTTGATTCATAATAAATACTTCAATCATAATTAAAACAAAATTATACTTTGTGTGTTAAAGTAATGTGAACAAATAAAAGAATGCTTCAAATTCCTTTGAGGCTTGCAATTTATTTTTCTTTACATCTTAAGTGAAATATGTGAACGGAGTAATTCGAATTTAAAATATATAACGTTATTTGATGGGGAGGGCTTCGTTTGCCTACAAAACGATTGCCTAGCTTCATTTGCACAAAGCATGTTGCACACACGATATTATTGGTTTAGTATACATTTAGTATACATCTTGCACTTGATACGCACACTGTAACTGTAACTTTCTATTAAATTATTTTATTTTTATAGCTATGTATTTAAAGAATGATGTACTAAATTGGTACTAAATTGCATCAAAATGATTAAATACGTATATCATGTATATGTTTATACGTTTCACTGAAATTAAGATAATTTATTAAAAAATTACTAGTTAGTGCCTGTATCAAGAGCATGATGTAAATTAGGCCAATAAAGTCATGTGTGCAATGTGCTGTGTGCAATTCTATCGTATGTGCAATATTGCCGTGTGCAAACAAAGCTGTAGGTAATCGTTTTGTAGATAACGGGATTTTCCCTATTTGCGTAAATAGATTAATGCAGATTGCCTTTGATTGAGACTTATATAATATTTTTAGAAATAAGAAGTAATTAAATTTAAAGATAAATTTATCAATTTATTTGAAATTCATATATATTATCGTATATATATTATATATATTGGGTTGGGGAAAAAGTTTCTTCGTATTTTTTAATTCAAAATTGTATATACAATATCTTCGTCAAAAATAAATGAAATTTCAATTTAAAAAGAGAGTTTTAAAGCTTGAAATCTCTACTTTCGAAAGATTACTATATTTTTTCAGTTTCTGTGAATTTGATAATTTTTACATCAAAAAAACTGCAAGCTGAAAAAGGTGAAAATTTTTCTTTTCACTTTGAGGATCTCTCACGTGTCCAAAAAAAATTTACAAAAATTTTCGATTACCTATCGTGAAAGCTCGAAGCTTTTCCTACAAAATCATTTTTTAAAAATATTCCTATGATTTTTTGTTACTGAGTTATTCGCGAATTAAGTAAAGGAGCATTCTAACTTTGATTGCTCGTAACTCCGATAAAAATCATCACACCGTAATTTAAAAAACAGATTCTTAAAGCTAAAACTTTGCTCTAACGAATAATATAATTGTAACGAAAATTTTGCAACAAATGAAAAACTTTTGCAAAAAATTTTTTTTAAATACGAAGAAACTTTTTCCCCGACCTAATATGTTGTGCGATATTCATACATATCTGTTCATATATTTGTGTTTTTATGAAATATATATGCGTACAATATAACAGAATTTTTTAAATTGTTGTTTTAAGAATTTTGTTACATAAGACATCCTCTGCTCGAAAATCGATTGGCATCGATTATCGACAAGGTAATTTGACTAGCATTGTAAGGGAACCACTACTTAATTTTCGGAATGCTCAATACTATGGCGTTATTTCAATTGGAACTCCACGACAAAGATTTAAAGTACTTTTCGATACTGGTTCCGCTAATCTCTGGGTACCATCCGTACACTGTAACCTTGAAGACATAACTTGCTGTAAGTATTATAATATTATTTTTTCAATATTATGTTTATATTTATATTTATATTTATGTTTATGTTCGTATACAACAAAAAGGGAAAAGTTTGTAATTGGAATTGGTCTTGCAAACCGTGCGCTATTTTAATAAATGATTTTGATGATGAATTTAATTTTAAACTATTAAAAACATTTCTTACAATAATGTTAATATTAAGTATTATTTATTTGTAATGCCACATCTAACAGAATTTCCATAAAGCATAATATTTGTTTACCCAGTTAAAAAAATTGATACTGTATGAATATAATTTTAATGAAAAAATTAAATAGTATGACACATTGTATTTCACTTATACATATAAATTAACAAAGTGAAATTTATTTTTAGCACTTTTAACAATAACTTATTTACATTTATGTATTATCTTTTACAGTGTCACATAGAAAATATAATAATCGAACTTCTCGCACGTACATACCAAATGGTACTTTATTCGATATACAATACGAATATGGTACACTGTCTGGATACTTATCTACTGATGTAGTAAATGTAAGTCATCGTCAATAAATAGTACGATTTAGTTTTAATCTATAAAAATTTCTTTAAAGACATAAATTTTTTGTAGGTTGCTGGTCTTAATATTATAAATCAAACATTCGGGGAAGCGATAAATGAACCAGGAATAGCTTTTCTCTATGCAAAATTCGATGGTATCTTGGGAATGGGTTACCCTAATATATCTATTTTAGGAGTAACTCCTGTTTTTACCAATATGGTTCAACAAGGCCTGGTATCGTCACCAATTTTTAGTTTTTATTTAAATCGGTATGTATTTCTTCGTATGTGTCACGCGTTTTAAAGTTCGTATAAAAATGCGTCTGTAAATTCGTATTTTTTTATTTAAATAAATTGTTATTTAATATAACAAAATTTGTCTTTCTACGTTAAAAGAATTGTTTTTTTATATTAAATGATATATAATATGTGCAGAACTTCGTTTATGATGGATAATGATCTGATATTGGATAACTCCACTCATTACGACAGCGAGTATGTTAATATCATTCGAACACGCTAGCATGTTTGAAAATATTTTTTTAGTTAAATAGCTTGTTTTCCAATACATACTACATAATTTATCTTTTTGTATTAATAATATTATGTTTTTTCGTTAAAAAAAAATATAATTTGTACAGAAATCTGTTGGATTCTTCGGCCGGTAGTGTACTAATATTGGGAGGCTCTGATCCCGCTCTTTATGACGGCGAGTTAACATATGTTAATGTTACTCACAAAGGGTATTGGCAATTTACTATGGATAAGTATGTAATTATTTTCTAATTATACATTTATCATTTGCGGATTATATATGAAACGATTATTAATGTTGCACTATAGAATTCAAATGGAAAATGAAACTTTATGTGTAAATGGTTGTCAAGCTATAGCCGACACAGGTTTTTCTCGATTAGCTGGACCACCAACGGACATTGCAATTATTACTAGCCGGATTGCAATTGACGATTTTAATGGAGTAGTATATGTAAATTATATATGATATTTTTCGCAATGGCAATTTTCTTTTAACAACATTTAATAAATTATTAAAATAAATTAATGGAAATTTGATATGTTATTAGTATTAATATGGATTATTAATAGGTACTAAACTTTATTTGAAGGTGGACTGTGATCAGATTTCTAATTTACCCAATGTTACTTTTTTCCTAAGTGGTAAACCATTCGTACTCACTGCAGAAGATTACATCATTGTGAGAAAGGTGAATATCGTCACTTAAATGTTTAAGATTTCTGATTACTTACTATGGATCTTTAGATTAATGATGTCAGAAGCGAGAAAACTTATATTAAAAATTCTAAATTATATAAAAATTCTAAAATATATTAAAATAAAAATGCTTATCAAGAAAGCAATATTTTTTAGAATACAACAATATTTGATAAAATATGTTTGTAAACAAATTCTCTTCTTATTTTGAAATAAGATAAAATTATATTTATCTCAATTCGACAGCTGTCATTCGTTTCGATTTTTGATAGGCATAATTTCAAATATATAATTATTTATTGATTATCAGAATACAAGATAAATATTTTATATATTTTATAAATTTATTCTCTATCAAAATGTTTCATTAAAAATATTCACACATTATTATAATTTTCAAGAATTCTTTGTGTTTTTTCTCGCTTTTGATGTTACAATCCACTGATTGTTGTGAACAGCCAGTACTAATTGTTCCAAAATAGAAACATTATATATGACATACAATTTATTATAGATCGATAAAAAGGGTACACCAGTATGTTATAGCGCCTTCGAAATTGCGGCTCAGAGTGAGTTTGGTATAATGTGGGTTTTAGGTGATTCATTTCTTGGTCGGTATTACACCGAGTTTGACATGGGGAACGATCGCGTAGGATTCGCTCCCGCAAAATAGAATACTTTTAAATTCTAGCTACAGTATATAAATGACAATAACATAATACATAAATATTAGAAATAAGTTAAACCTTTTTAGAGCATTGAGTCTTTATTCTTATGCTTATTGCGTTGTAATTTTCATTTGTAATTAAGTAAAATACGTTGTTATATTAATTCGTATGTAATATTTTAGAAAATTAGAATGAAAAGATGTTTGATATCAATTTTATTAATTATTTTGAACAGTTTATTTTTATAGTAAATATATTGTTATATGATATGTATATAATTAAGATTATTAAAATAAAGTATGTATATTCTTTTTATGTATTATATATTGATTTCACATATATCGATCCTTCAATTTTATTTAATATATCATTCTGTAAAATATTATTTCATATATTAAAAATTTTCTTTTTTTACACATAAATGTAAAACGCCATTTTCGATCAAGAAGGTTTTTCGTATCTAATAATATTTCCTAATAATATATGAATTTATACCAATATATTAACAATTTTTAGTTCGAGCAAGTTTCTTTTTTTTACATATGTATTGTTTTAAATTTAATATTATTTTTTTTAAGAATAAAAGTATGAACCAAATACATATTAAATATTAAAATTGGAAACAATAAGGTTGGAAATATATAATATCAAATATTATACCTTCCATAAAATCAAAAACGTATTTATTTTCTTAATAAATATGTTTTAAATATAATTATTAAAAAATTGATAAATGTATGAAATCATTGTAATTGGTGAAGTAATTCATTACTTATGATAAATATCGACAAATGACATTTTAAATTATTTGAAAATAGAAATATGCTGAGTTTAAATTTTTATAGCTCGAACAAAATAATCAGAAAAAGTATATAAGCGCTTTTGAGAAGGCGTGTGGATTCGAATATATAGAAGAAATCAATGTAGATTTGGAGCAATGTACTCGTATTTTTTTATCGGTACTATATCGAATTTGATATGGGGAACTATCGAATTAGATTCGCCAATACAGACGTTCATATTTTTTCAGAGTTTTATACAAATGAATGTTGAAAAATTTAAATGACAATAATAAGCGAATTAAGACAAATTTTATAGAATATTGATTCCTATACTTATTACCTTATGATTTTTATTTGTGATTATCTGCGATACATTCTTAAATAAATACGTATGTCGTATTTTAGAAAATTAAAAAGTATGTAATATTATTTTTATCAATAATTCAGTATAACATATTCTTTTAGCATAATATCTTATTGATATATGACGATATTATGATGTTTTTATTATAACAAAATTTGTTATAATAAAATATATATTCTTATCAGATATAGATTTCATATACCTACCCTTTAATTTTATTTAAATATCATAAAAGGTATATATTTTATATTACAAATATTTATCTTTATGCTAGTATTTCCGTTTTTTGATGTTTTATTACAATATTAATATTATAATGCGTACTTTAAAAACACACGTATTTAAAAAATTTACATCAATTATTTTAATAACTAATTTACTGAATATTATATTATAGATAATGCGGAAGAAATCAAATAATGTAAAAGAAGATAATAAAAGAATTATTTTGATGCATATAAAAACTAGTATTTTAGAGCACTTATTGTTTGTAAGTTGCAGAAATTGATCTTAATATAATGTTAATATACAGTCCAACTTCTCCATAATAATAAAAGAAAATAGTTAGAATAGTTAAATATTTTGCAGTGAGTGCAGTTTACGCAGCATTTTCGTATTTTTTTCCGCTAAAGTTAATCTATGAAAGAGAGGCTTCATTTATCCTACATAAAATCCATTTCTTTATCTCAAATTTTCAGAATTTCATTATTAATTTTAGATTTCTGTTTCTTTTTCGTACTCTTTTTGGTTTTCATTTAGTTCTCAGATCTGTAAGCAGATCGACCAATTACTAACTTTTGTGAAGACTATTATAGTGCAATATCTCATTATGAAAAAGTAAAGTTGAAGTTTCAACAACATTGTTTTTTCGCTGTTTTTCTTTTTTTCTCCTATCTTATGTCTGTAAGAAAGTCGGCCGGGAATTTAATCAAATCGATTTGCGTTACTTATTGAATAATTCCTCCCTTTGGTAAAATAAACCAATCTTCACGGATGACGTACGATTGTGTCAAATTGATCAGTGTGTTCTCGGTTTAACAAAAATATTTTGTATAATTTGTATTTTCTAACAATGTTCTTTAATTCTCAAAGAATTCGTTATATATGCAAATCTAAGTATCTAAAACGTTATTAAAAAAAAAATTTCTTTATCAAAGTGACTTTAACATATGTATGTAACATATGTAATTTAATTTTCCATGTAAAAAATGATGTTATACTACTATTTAAATATGTAAATCTATTTTTACATGCATTGTAAAATTATTTTTATGCGCAAAATTAATCACACACATTGAAGTCACTTTATACATACTTGCAATATACTCTTCGTATGTGATTGCCACATAGTGCGATTCAAGTACAGGATAGTTTAACATTTAGCTATAAAGACATTATAATGAAATAATACAATTTTTGATATAATAATTTAATCAAATTTTTGATGATTTTAATCGAAAATATATTAACATAAGAATTTCGAATAAAGCTATTATAAATTTACATAAGATACAGAACGCGAATCGCAGATCGCAAATTTCTTGCATCAACCAATCTCGAAACGTTATTTTTAAAATTGACGCATCGGATTGCTTTAGAACTCTTTGAGTGTTCTCTCTGTCTTTTTCGCCTTCTTAATCTCGTAAATATAAATATGTACTTTAGTTACATAAACCGAATGTTGTAAACAGAGTTGAAAGAGAATTACCACGTTCTTAGAATCTTCTTGGTTATTATAACTTAGTCAGGCAATTAAGAAACATGTTTCAACTTTTCGTGGCGGTAGCGATACTTTCTGTGTTGATCAACGCATTGCAAAGGTGAGCGTATATAAACGTTAATTTGCGATAAATACTTCAACAATAATTAATAAATAAATTTATAGAAAAAAACGTACATTGTGTCAGAGACACAATATATGTGTGAAGAAATGCTTTTGAAAAATTTCTTCGAGAATCATATTCTTATTTTCTTTATATATCATGTCTCTTAATTAATATTAGTGTCACGAAAGAAACAATTTCCGTTTAAAATAGCATACGATACGTAAATAGATAAACAGTTGCATTTTATTTGTTAATATTAAAATGTTGTGACTGTAACAGTTTTTAAAAGTAAGTGATGTTTGAAGATAATAAATTTGTTTGGAAGTTGTACATACGTAACATACACTCTATGATATTCATATATTATATATTCATACATACGAATATTTGATGCTTCAAGTACTCCGTACGAGACAAACTCTACTCGAAGATCAATTGACATCGATCATCGAGAAAGTCGTTCGATTAGGAGATCTATAAGAATAAAATTGCGAGATGATCACGAAAATTCTTTTTTTGGCTATCTCTCAATTGGATCTTATCCACAATATTTTAAAGTACTCTTCGACACTAGTTCCTCAAATTTTTGGATACTATCTAAAAACTGCCATAGTAATACCATGGCTTGCGGTAAGTATCTTTTGTTATTTATTTCTTTGATGTTTTATTATTTATATTAATATATTTGTATCTATTAATATTATATTTGCATTTTTTATTTTAATTGATTTAAAGTAAAAATAATAGAAATAATGCAGTATTGTTAATTATGTCTTCCATTTGCATTCCAAAGTTGCGTTCGGAAATGCTACCTAGGTGTATCATCTTATTCTCGTTTGATATTGGTTAAGCATCAAGGATAAAACGATATATTGAGGCATTCGAATAGCGTTTCTGAACGAACCCCAAAAATTTTTAAAGTTTTTAAATTTCAAATGTTGAAAGTTTTCTTACGTAAACATTATAGAACTGAGTTTTACAATAACATGTTGACATATATCACGCTAATTCTAAAGATACAAATAATATTTGATACAATTCACGTATTATAGCGAAAGATAAATAAAATATTTAATACAAAATATTATTAAAAATACATATATTTAAATTAACGGAATTAAATTAATTTTTGATGTCACTCTCTCTCCTTCTCTCTCTCTCTCTCAATTGATATGTTTTAAGAACTTCTTTTTATAGCTTCAAAATCAAATATGAATTATGACGATAGCAAATCAACGACATACATACCAAGTAATACTTCATTCGATATTGAATACAATGGTGATATTATCTCCGGATATGTATCTACTGATGTAACGTATGTGAGTCAAATTACATTTAACCACAATTTTAATCTATGAAAGTTTTCTTAAAGACATATTAATTTTTTGTAGTTTGGTTTTACTAACCTAATTACTATTCAAAATCAGACATTCGGAAAAGCAATAAGCTATAAACGGCAATTTCGGTTTATTCCAAATTATCAAGGAATCATAGGAATGGGTTATTCCACATCAGCTACAGGAATTCCCGTTCTCACTAACATGGTTCAACAAGGCCTATTGTTGCGACCCGTTTTTAGTATCTATATGAAGAGAGAGTATGTACTTTTCGTATACGCTACGTGCGTCTATATTAATATCTTCTCAGGGAGTTATCGTTAAATGTTAAGAGATTTAATTGACAAAATTTTTTTACTTAAACAATTTGTTTTTTCACATTAGAAATATTGTTTTTTGCATATTAAAAAATATATTATTTAATGTGTTATTAACTTTAATCTATGATGTGACTTCGATTTTTTGTAGGAATTTCATGTATTTAATTTCTAAACTTTTAATTTATTTTTTGTGGTAAAGTAGAGCAAAGTAGTTATGACATTGTTTAGCTGTGACAATCGCACATAGGTTATTATATTCAGCGCAATAATATTCGTCTATGTACTATGTTACAAGCATAGACGTGTATATATGTATTTTAGTCATTTATTGTTAAATATTTGCATTTTTCAATTTTCCTCTTGGCTATATTGATTATACCTGCTTTATCTTAATTATTTGGCTGAAGAAGATTTAATATAGTCGAAACATTCCATGCATAAATTATTAATGAATTACTAAATGAATTACTGAATGAATTATAATGAATTAATTCTTTGTTGATGTTTCAATAAACTAGTTTTAGTCTATGATCCAATTAATTGCTCATTTATTTGACCAATTTTATTAAATAATGTATAATCTTTATAGATACAAGACATCTGAAGTAGTCGGTGAACTAATACTTGGTGATATCGATAGCAGTCTTTATGTAGGCAAATTGACGAATGTTAATGTTACTCGTAAAGGATACTGGCAATTTAACATGAATAAGTACATGATTATTTTCTAAATTACACTTACATATGTTAATCACGAACTATATTATATAGTTAATTATTAATGCTATCGTACTTTAGAGTTCAACTAGGAAATAATACATTATGCGAGAATGACTGTCAAGCTATTATTGACTCGAGCAATGTCCGGATATCTGGACCGCCATCAGCTATCGCAGTTATTAATAAATATATCAGAAATATTAGTCTTAACGATCCAGCAGTTGTAAGTAATAGATGACATTTCTTGCAGTAGTAATTCTCTTTTAATAATACTAAATAAACCACTGACATAAATTAATAATAAATGTTTATATATTACTGATTATATTAATAGATATGAATGATAATGCTTAGTTTCGTTTAAAGGTGCACTGCAAACAGATTTATAAGTTGCCCGATATCTATTTTATCATAGGTGGAAAAGTATTCGAACTTACTAGCGAAGACTATATGATTAAGGTAAATATTGTTAAATAGCGCCGAGACATTACCGTGTCTTCAGATAACGTTTTAAATTTGCTTTAGAATAGAAACATCATAACGTATTCAATTCATTACAGTCCACATTAAGCTATGATCCATCCTGTATAAGTCCCTTCGTAAATAATAACATTTTGGATAAGGACGGTCCAACGTGGGTTTTAGGCAATCAATTTCTCCATCGGTATTATACAAAATTCGACATGGGGAAAAATCAAATGGGATTCGCCCATATAAGATAAATAATTTCTTAAGATGTTATTGTTAAGTGGTACAAGATTTAAATGATAATAATTGGATAAAATTTTTTTGAAGCATTGATTCTTGATTCTTAAGGGTGTTATCTTGTAATTCTTATTTGCAATTACTTAAGCGATACAGTTAGATAAATACATATGTTATATTTTAGAAAATTAGAACGGAGATATGCAACATTATTTTTACTAATGATTTAGGGCAGCCTATTATTTCAATATAATATTATATTGTTACATAACATTATGAATCTGATTAAGTCTATTATAATAAAGTATATATATTTTTTATAATACACGACTATTTAAATATGTATGTATGTAATAAAACATTATATTATCATTTATATAAACCCATCTTATGAAAAACAAACAATACATTTTTTTTTCTTACGTCTTTCATTTATAATGATATAAGAAATTAGTTCAAATCCTGGGAAGATTAGAATATAGACTTTAGGATGTCCAAAAAAACAAAATAAATATTGGTATAAGATAGGATCATCTCCCCAGAAAGAGTAAAAAAAGGATGAATTTAAATTTCGATCGGTTAAAAGTATAATAATGACTCCGGCAAGTACGGGAAGAAAAAAGAGTAATAAAATAGCTGTAATGAGAATCAAAGTAAAGCTGTAATTGATCAAAGTAAAAGGAGAATTTTATCTATAGATATAATTTTTTGGTGTATATTTAAATGAAGATTAATTTCATATCTTTTTTGTTAATCATTGAATTTATTTACATATGTCCAATCTACGCATATACTCAAAATATAAATTTTCTTTTTCACATATAATTGTAAAATGCCATATTCGATCAAGGAGGTTTTTCGTGATGAATAATATTTCCTAATAATATAAGAATTTATACAATTTTTAGTTCGAACAAGATTCTTTTTTTTTACACACATATTGTTTTAAATTTAGTATTATTTTTTTTAAGAATAAAAGTATGAGCCAAGTACAAATATATCAAATATTAATAAGATTGGAAATAATAAGATTAGAAATATATCAAATATTATATTTTCCATAAAATCAAAAACGTATTTATTTTCTTAATAAATGTTTTAAATATAATTATTAAAAAATTGATAACAAATGTACAAAATCACACTGTAATTGGTGAAGTATCTCATTACTTAAGATCGACAAATGATGTTTTAAATTTGAAAATAGAAATATCATGCTGCGTTCGTTATAGCTCGAAATAATCAGAAAACGTGTATAAGTGCTTTTGAGTAGGCGGGATCCGAGGATATATACAAAAATCGATGTGAAAAATCGATGTGTGTTGGACAATGTATTTCTTATCGAATTTGACATAGGGAAAATTAGAGCTGCTTTCATATTATCTACATTTATCAAAGTGATTTTAATATGTGTATGTAATTTAATTTTCCATGTAAAAATGATACTATATTACGCATTTAAATATATAAATCTATTTATACATGCATAGTGTATTATTTTTATGCGAAAAACTAATCACACACATATTGAAGTCACTTTATACACTTGCAGTATACTCTTCATACGTAACTGTCACATAGTGCGATTCAAGTATGGGATAGTTTAATATTTGTTTTAGCTATATAAGGAAATAATATAGTTTCTAATAATATAATCAAATTTTTGATAATTTTAATCGAAAATATATTAATAGAATTCCGAATCGAACTATTATAAATCTACATAATATCATAAGACAGAACGCGAATTGCAAGCCGCAAGCTTCTTATATCAGCCAATCTCGAAGCGTTACTTTTAAAATTGACACATCGGATTGCTTTAGAACTCTTTGAACGTTCTCTCTGTCCTTTTCGTCCTTTTAAACTCGTAAATGTAAATACGTACTTCAGTTATATAAACCGAATGTTGTGGACAGATTCGAAAGAGAATTACCACGTTCCTAGAATCTTCTTGGAGCTCAGTCAGGCAATTGAGAAACATGTTTCAATCTTTCGTGGTGGTAGTGATACTTTTTGTGTTGATCAACGCAGAATTGCTAAGGTATATAAACGTTAATTCGCGATGAATACATCAATTAAAATAAATTTAAGAAAAAACGTACATTGTGTCAGAGTGAAGAAATACTTCTGAAGAATTTCTTGAAGAATCATATTCTTATTTTCTTTATATATCATGTCTTAAGTAATATTAGTGTCACGAAAGAAACAATTTCCATTTAAAATAGCATATGATACGTAAATAGATAAACAGATGGCATTTATTTGTTAATATCAAAATGTTGTGACTGTAACAGTTTTTAAAAGTAAATTGTTTTTCGATCGATTGACATCGATCATCGACAAAATCGTTTGGTAAGGAGATGTTGTTATATGAATAAATTTGCGAGATGATCACGAAAATTCTTTTCTTGGCTATATCTCAATTGGAGATCAATCTTTACCACAATATTTTATCATGAAATATATTTGAAAATTCCTTTGAGACTTTCATTTTTATCATCATGTCTTGAATAATATTAATGTTACGAAAAGGCAATTCGAATTTAAATCTGGATCTACAATAAATGTCTTAAGCCTTAAAAAAATTGGTCAATTACAATGAATGCCAGGAGAATTATTCACTATGGTTCGTCCATTTCTTGTGCTTAAAAATTCATTATAGATCCAGGCTGAAATAGCTAAACATCATATGATATATAAATAAACATGCAATATTTATTTCTTAATACTAAAATATATGTATGTTGAGGCTTTATTAGTAAAAAGTATTTGAAAATAATCAATCGGTTTGTTTGAAATTGTTCTACATATGTTATACGATATTCGTATATTCATGTATGATACATGTCTACATATAATATAATTGAGTTTTCTTTATGTTGTTTCAAGAATTCCACTACACCAAACAAATTTTACTCGAAGATCGAGTAGCATCGATCATCGTTCGAGTCGTTCGGTTTTTAAAGTAAGACAATATTTGATTAATGATATGGATTTTGCATATTATGGCATTATCTCAATAGGAACTCCATCACAGGAATTTAAAGTACTTTTCACCACTAACTCTCCACATTTCTGGGTACCATCTATAAAATGCGAAGAATTCTCTTGCTGTACATATTATACATCGTTATATATATATTTTTGGCATATTGTTTATAGTTATATTATTTTACAAATATATTTAATAATATTATAGTTGTCTCATATATGAGAATAATTTTAATTGCTTTTTTTTATTTTATTGATGTAAATAAAGTAGAAGTGTATAATAGAAATAATGTAGTAGAATTATAGACTCTTCCATACATATTTTATGTTAAACTTATAAAATATTTAAAATTAAAATTTTTAAAATTTCACAATTTAAAGTCACTGAGTAAATAAATATTATAGAAGTAAGTTTCACATTTACATACAGTTTATTTTATATATCACGCTTATTCTAAAGATACAAATGATATTTAATACAATTCATGCGTTGTAGTAAAAAATATAAATATAAATATATTTGATTTAAACTATCGTTAAATATATATACATTTAAATGAATAAAGAGTACGGTATTGTTAAATTTAAATTATTAAAGAAAATAATAGAATTTATTAATAATTGAAATTAATAAATTATATTAAATATAAATATATTTAAATGAATAAAGAAATATTAATTTTTGGAACCTGTTGTATTAACTGATATATTTTAATGATTTATTTTTTATAGACAAATATAATAAATATGATAGAACTAAATCATACACATATGTACAAGATGATACTCCAGTGGATATTGAATACGATAGTGGTGATCTGTCCGGATATTTATCTGGTGATACATTGAATGTGAGTAAATAGCATCAAGCAAATAGTTCGATTTCATTTCAATTATAATCTACAAAAATTTCTTTTTAAAAAAAATATCAATTTTGTATAGATTGGTGGTCTTGACATTCCACATCAAATATTTGTGGAAGCAACAAGTATACAACAATATAGTTCTCATTTGGTGAAATACGATGGTATCTTGGGAATGTGTTACCCCATAAGAACTGCTGAAGGAACGATTCCTGTTCTTACAAACTTATATCAACAAAACTTATTATATAAACCCGTTTTTGGTTTCTATCTAAAACGGCATGTATCTTTGTGTGTGTGTGTGTGTGTGTGTGTGTGTGTGTATGCGCGCGCGCGCCATGCTTATCTAAAAGTTTTTTACTTAAATAATTGGTCTTTCTATATTAGAAAATATTATTGCCCATTTATATTAAAAAATATATAATCTATACAGATATTCTTCATCAGTTGATAGTGAATTAATAATCGGTGGCTCTTACCCCGATCTTTACAATGGCGAGCTTACGTATGTTCCTGTTACCAACAATGGATACTGGCACTTTATAATAAATCGGTACGTTATTGTTTTCTGAAGTACACGTATGTCAACCGTGGATTATATACCAGCTATTTGTTAATGCTATCATATTTTAGGATTGTAATAGGACATAGCACCATATGCTTGCACTGTGAAGCTATCGTCGACATAAGCACTTCCCACATAATTGGACCATTAATAGAAATCGAAGCTATTAATAGATACATAGGACATGAAATTAATGGAGTAACAATTGTAAATAATAGATAACTCTACAGTAATTCTTTTGCAACAATATTAAATAAATTATTAAAATATACTAATAAATATTTGCTAACACTAAGTTTTGTTTAAAGGCTAACTGCGACAAGATTTCTAATTTGCCCAGTATCTACTTCGACCTAGGTGATAAACTATTTGAACTTACTAGTGAAGATTATATTATTGTGGTAAATATCGCGTGAAATGACGTTGTAAAATGTTTTAGAATAGAAACATTATGCGGCATTCAATTTGTTATAGCTCGAACGATATAATGTATGTACGAGTGCCTTTATGGATGCAGTTTTGCATGAGAACAGTCCCAAATGGATTTTGGGAAATGTATTTCTTCGTCGCTACTATACGGAGTTCGATATGAAAAACAATCAAGTGGGATTTGCTCCTTCAAAATAAATAATTTTTTAAAAAGTTAAATGCCAGAAGATCTAATAAATGACAATAATAAGCGTACAATTAGGTCAATCAATAATTTTTCTTTAGAAAATTGTTGATATATAAAATAATATATTTAGGAACATTATATTTAAATAAAATAAAAAAGTCGATATATGAAATCAATATATAATATACAAAAGAATGTATATTTTATTTTAATAATTATATTCACGTTATGTAACAATGCAATATTATGTTGAAAGAATAGACTAATAAAATTTTATCAATTCATTAAGAAAGAAGAGAAAATTTATAATATATGAAATAATACATTTAGAAACATTATATTTAAATAAAATAGAAAGGTCCTTCCTAAATGTATTATTTCATATATTATAAATTTTCTCTTCTTTCATATAAATATTGTATTATATAATATCATTAATACTATATACAAATTTGTATTTTAAACATATTTTGAAGATCTCACTTGGACTAGATATTAGACAGTGCTAAATAAATACATACAGTGGCGGAAGATAATCAGATGTAATTTCGATGTATATATGAGAATTATAAAATAAAATTCGCTTGCAAGTTGAAGAAATTTATCTTCATACAAGTTTCGATGATTCAATAAGAGAAAATGTTATATCACACTACATAATTAATAATAGTTAAACATTCCGCGAAGTGTGCATTATACCATTTTACTATTTTTTTCGCAAGATTCAATCTATAAAAAAAACTTCAAATAAATTCTGCACAAAATCATTTTCCAAGTTAACATTTTCGGGATTTCGTCGTTTGTCTAGTTTTTAGTTTCTTTCCGGTATTCTTTTTGATTCCTATTTGGTTCTTAGGTCTAGAAACCGATTGACCAATTATCAATTCCAATATGAAGACTGTAGTGGCGCAAGTATATCCCACGATCAGAAAATAAAAGCTGAACGCAAGCTGCTTTAGCAACATCACTTTAAAGCCTTTTTTGTTCGTATTATTCCTAAATCTCTCGCGTCTAATTTCCATGACAGAGTCAGCTCTGGATTTTACGATTAAGCCGGCCTGAATCATGTGTCGAATAATATCATTCACCCGTTGGTACAATGGCCAATCTTCACGAGTGACATACGATTTTGTTAACTCTATCAGTATTCTCGATTTAATAAGGTCTTGGCCCTTAATTCTGTAGTACAGGTGGTGACAGTCCCCCAAACACACAGCATTCGTCGAATTCTCTACGAATTCCTTGCATTCTTCGTACGTGACCTCCACGTAGCGCGATTCCAGTTCAGGATCGTTCAATAATAGTTTGAATTGACGTGGTCCGTATATAATGTATCCGGATTTCTGTAAAAAGATAAATATAATTTAAATATTAAACATATTGTATTATATTTGACATATATGTTTATATATATATGTATCAATTGTATTATAATACAATATAGGCAAAAGAAGGGCAGAAGAGCCAATATTTTTAGTGGCAAAAGAACTTTAATTTAGATCATAAAATTCATATAATAATAACAAAGGACAAAAACATACGTTTCGACTCCGCTCGAGTCATTCTCAATGTTGCGGTAAACATACAAATAATATATATAATAAATAATATATGTAATAATATATATAATAAAAAAATGATGTACCTTGTCAGTTATATTAGTAAATGTGTTGAGAGTCCATTAATAAAAAAAGAATTCATTAATAAAAACTATTTCTGAAGATTCCTTTGAATCTTGCATTTTTATTTTATATATATATATATATATAGTGTGTGTGTGTGTGTGTGTATATGTATCAAATATATAAATAAATATCTACATACACACATATTATCAATTAGTGATGCCGTGCTATCAAGCATTAATAATTTTATTTTAAAAGGAAAATAGTTTTTATTATTGTGTTAAAGGGATTAAATAAAATTTAAAACAATTAAAATTGTAATAAAATAAAAGCGAACCTATTAAAACCATTAGCTTCAAAATATTCTCTTTTTTATTTAAAGAGATCATTTGATATTTACTGTTCTTTTACAGAACTTCGTATCTACTTTACAAAAGATAGGAAAAGATGACTCTGTTTTTGTTTATGTTGATTATAAACAACATGAATAAAAATAAATTTATATTTAGATTTGTAGTCGTATATGTGAAAAGCGAACAATAAAATAAAACACATATAAAAAATAAGAGCATAAAAAACCACAGCACAAGTTATAGTTTGTGATATTTAATTATTATTACATTCATTAAAACATTAAACGTTTCGGCCACAATCTGGCCATCTTCAGTAATTCAATAATATTCTTAAAACGCAGAGTTACATCTAGTTGACATTAAATTCAACAGTCGAGAGTTGTAATTAAATAAACATGTTCTTTTGTATGTGAAGATGCTTCATGCAGTAATGTTACACGGTCAATTGTCATATCAAGAAAAGTGTAGAACAAGAATTTCCTGATTCTAAATGAAATTATATATATTAAAATCTCCTAGTCAGAATATAAAGAAAAAGAATCATTACCTGTTTTACAGCAAAAAAACCAAACGATGAATCTCGAATATTTCTTTTACACAGTTAGAATTTGGTCGTGACATTATGTGTTGTTATTTGTCCTATCATATATTTTACCACTATTTATATATCTGAGTCAAAATTTTTAGAAAGTTCTAGAATTGTTTATTAACAGAAAGAGACATCCTTTTTTAGAAGAGGAAAATAAACCTCAGGCAAACCTTCCGTGTCACTTTGCTTATTGATACCACTTGATTGTTTTTTTATATGTATCATTTCCGAAATTCTTCTTTTCGCTAAAGATTGTTCTCTATCTAAAATTCTTATATTATCCCAATCTAATTCATGCATCTCATTCATACGGTGGCGTGAGACCACAAAATAAAACTTTATTATTACCTTAAGATTTTCTATGGTGTCAATATCGCGGTAATAAATCGGCACGGTGAGCAATGCCGACAGATGGCTTTGAAATAAAGCGTTTATGTTGAGGAACAGAATCAATATCATGCATACAAAAATTCTGGTGGAACTAATTTTTGGTGGATGTAGAATTCCCACGCAGATTACAAGTCTTATCACCTGTAAGCCGGCTTTTATGTATCCTTCGCTCTTCGTAAATAGTACATAAGCCAACAGACACATTATGACAATTCCTACTATCACTTCTGGTGACATAAACTTTATTAGCTTGGTATATTGAGAGACTTTTGAACGTGGTTGTGCTATCACACAGATACCTGTTCTTGTATGGGGATATGTGTATCTGAAAGATAAATGTTATTTATTATTATTATTTATTAAATATTATTCTATATTATTATTATATTAATATTATTCTCATTGATTATTTCTCTATTATACTAGGTGGGGTGAAAAGTAACCTCCTTGGGAATGAAAAAAATTTTTTTCTTATGCAGAATCTCGCCCAAAATATGGCGTGTTCGCTCAGTACTAATCTTTGTAGCATCTGCTAGCTCGCGCACCTTCACTTTCCGGTCAGCCAACACCATTTCATGTATTTTTTTGACATTTTCCTCGGTAACCGCATCGGAGGGCTTGCCGCTGCGGACTTCATCGGTAGTGGAGTTGCGGCCACCACGAAACTCTCGAAACCAATATTTGACGGTGTAATCTGACGGAGTATTAGCCACATAATATTTATCCAACTTTTCTTTTGTTTCCTTCGCCGTTTTGCCTCTCAAAAAATAATGTTTTATGAGAGAACGAAAATCGTTTTCGCAAACACGTCAACAACAATCAGCTCTCAAAACAAAACTAAGGGCAGTATCGCACTGCCACTTGGCATGTCTGCCTAAATATGAACGGACTACAAGGCACCATAAACTTTTTTGCAGTAGTGGCGCATTCTGGCGGTCAAGGAGGTTACTTTTCACCCCATCTAGTATATATAAACACATTCTTTTCTCTTGTAAAAGTACATTGTAAAACGTGGTTGCAGCGCCAATTATCATATTGCAAATTATGTAGAAAGAACAAGAATCTCCAGATTCTAATTTAAAAAATTATAATATCGTTAATATCTTCTAATCAATTTGATAAGGATTAACAATTCGTTAACTGTTTTACAGAATGACGAATCTTAAGCACTTTCCTCACGTAGATGGAAATTTGTTCCTGACATTGTGTATTATTATTTATCCATATCTTCATATGTGTCCGCTATTTATATGTGTGTCAAAAGTTTAGATTACTCTAAAATTATTTTTAAGTGTAAGAGAGATCTTTCTTTAGAAAAGGCAGATAAATCAGGCAAATCTTCAATGTCACTTTGCTTATTAATACTACTTGGCTTTTTATATATATCATCTCAGAAATTCTTCTTTTGATTGATGATTCTGTGTCTAAAATTCTAACATTATCCCAATCCAATTCATGCATCTCATTAACTGGTGGCGTGAAATTACTGACCTATTGGAGGTGGATCTTCTTATGTCAACATTATGTTCTTTAATTCGAGTTTTTAATTTCCTTTTTGTTTGACCAACGTAAGAAGACTCACAATCCAGACAATTTATCTTATAAAATATAAAGTCTTATTACGTTGGCTAAACAAAAAGGAAATTAAAAACTAAATTATTTATTAATGTAATTATATTAAATATCACAAAGAATATCTTGTGTTGTAGTTTTGCTCTTCTTTTTGTTAAGTTTTGATTTATAAACCACGTTTGTTATAATTATATATTTTAATATTATTCATTTATTAAACATTATTCTACATTAATTTTTTATATTTATCATGAGATATTATATTACGATGACATCGAACGATTATCAACTATAAAATTTCAAAAATTTTGACCCTATTTTCTTACTTTGACGTAATAGAATTCTATCCTAGATTTGAATTCATAAAAACTGACTTTTCTTTTTCAAATGATAAAGAAAAATCAAAGGAAAATGTTAAGTCAGGGCCATTTTTCGGCCAAAATAAAAAAGTTCCGAGATATACAAGTTATACTCATATATCATATTCAAGCGGATTAGAATGGTATATTGTTTATCTTGAGGAACATCAAAATCATAGGAAAATTCGCCTTTGAGATTTAAATATCAAAAAGTGATTATATGGAATTTTTTCAATAAATAGTACACATTTTTTCAGGACAATAGTAACGCATACCGAAAGTATTTAAAAAAAAAACAATAATGTCACTTTTCATAATGTCGTTTTATTAGAGTTGCGTTCCAATTGACGCATAATGCTTACGACCATCATTTCTTACTTTTTAAACAATAGGGATGAAATAATTCCACAAGAGTCAAAAGCGTCTAATAATATGCCTGCGTATTCTATTCCTACGCCTTTGGTATACGTATAGAGATTATAACAAAGTTATGCTACAGTGAATGTAGTACAGTAGTATATACAGTAATTATATCTTATTGCGTTATACAATTATGACATCAAATTGTACATCTTAGAATTTCTCTTCTCAGAAAGAAGCTTTTGTAAATAATGCAATCCTTATTACTCAATTCTTGTCTTACTTTTTCTTATTTTTTCAATAAATGTAATAGTACAAATATGATAGATTTATTTGTTTTGATCACGATTTCTATCATGTTCCTGACATTTTCCTCGATAGCGATCAAGCGATGTATCATTCGACTTCATTTAAGTAACTGTTTAATATGATGTATAATTTTTGTACATCTCGGAACTTTTTTATTTTGGCCGAAAAATGGCCCTAACTTAACATTCTCCTTTGCAGATCTCTCTCTAATTCATTTATTATTATCTTACCTGGCTTTCCACAATATAAACAAGCGTCTTGTATTCATGCCCATGTCTATTTTGCCATCGCTCAAAGGAGCCATCAAACCCTCTAGGGTACCATTCGGTCCTATACCGCCGAGTCCATAGATACTGCCGTTATAAATCTTGATTGACAGAGATGCTTTTAATTTGTATAATAATATCTTGATGATTTCGCTATCATCACCGCGAAATTTCTCTTCATCCGATAAACTCGAATCGATTTTTATGTACGGTTCCATTTCGACGGCATTCAATCGGATCTTATAGCCTTGCAGAGTTAACGTTTTATCGAAATTCAGATTTTTGCACATCTCATCTGTTTAAAGAAAACGCAATGATTGTCGTATAAATTCTTTAAAAATGGCTTGTGCTTTAAAATGCAGAATAGTGCAAACAATATTACTAGTGTTTTTGTCTTGGAACATTTATTGCTTATTAGCTTTTAATTAATTCTAATAAAATTTATTTTTCAATCTATTTGAAAACATGTGTTAGATCTTATGATGCTATAATTTTTTTTTCTAATATTGTAAAATTTTAAGTCTTATTAAGTTTAATTAAAATTTCAAATCATTATGTTATTTTATATATATTCATAACACGAGTACTCAAGTGTAATTAATAATGTGTTATAGGACAACATATAATAATATTTTAAAGAATTTTTAAAATAAAATTCAAGTAATATAAATAAAGATAAAATTTCCTTTTACATTAGGAGATTCAAAAATTAATTCGTTTATAATATGTTTCATTAGACGTAAAGAAGTTACCCTTTTCAAATTTTCTTTTCAACATTATCCAAGGATGACTCTCTCGTCCTTTCATGCGGCTTACTTCATTCCAATCAGCTGGCGTATTGTTAGAATACGGATTAAATGTATAATACACAATTCCTTCGTGTGGATCGATGCATGGAAATATAACAGAGAGCAAGTCATATTTCCATGCCGTCCAGAGAAATAAACGAGCGTTTATACAACCTCGTGTTTCAGTTTCTTTATCAACTATAATATAAAATCCATCTGGATTCGCCCATGGTGAATCTTTTGTTCTCTGTAATGAATGATACGACAAAACTATTATATTATTTTTATTTAGAAACAAAGCTGATTAACCTTCGATTGATAGCAATCACTTTAGACCCAAAGTATTCTCAAAAGTCTTTAAAGTTTTGAGTATTCTCTAATGGATATTTATTAATTTTTGAAGATTACTCGTTATATTTTTTTATTGCAAAGGTCTAAAAAATCAAACTCAAAAACTACTGTTTTTATTGTTGTCTTGTGTACTACATTTTATGTGGAGCAACTTCTTTGTTATCCAATAGAGATCATTAAAAATAATTCAATCACAGTTCTTCAAAGGGTATCCCTTCGTAAGGTTAATATTCTTATGAAAAAAGTTAAATTTTTAGAGAAAGATTTGCTTCCAACACATACAAGAAAATCTAAATTAGTCAAATACTTATATAGAATTAATACAATATTTTATATACAGGAATGTGTTTTCGTGTTAAAAATTGGATTACAATTCGAGCCGTATGGGTAGGCGCGTGTCGTGTAGCAAAAAAATCTCTTTCCTTTCAATGATCTGATCATTGGAATACATTGAATCCTTTTGTAAAAATCAATGGAAGAAAAGAGATTTTTTTTTTGCGCGACACGACTGGAATTGTGACCCAATTTTTAACATGAAAACAAATTCCTGTGCTTCACCTTTCATAATTATTTGATTTAGCTCCGTTTGCCTTTTTTTTGTTTTCTTAACTGAAGTAGTTATGAAAAAAGAATACTACGATAATTTAGAGGATATCTAAACTAATGTGAATGCAAAAATTAAAAAGATTTCAAAAAAAGCCTATAAAAATGTTCCTAAAAGTTCTAAGTGGAATATTATCGATATATTGAGTTATAAGAAGAACTATGTAAAAATAAAACAAATTTTTTCAATTTTTTCGATTTTTTAAATTCCATATGGAGAGAATTTTCTTTTAAAATTTACCTTTAAAATATGGTAGTTGTGATACAATACAATATTTTAAAGATTTTTATAATGCACTTCAGTAAAATTAATCAAACTTATTTTATACTTTATTATAGTTTTATTAATGAAAGAGATTTACATTAAAATTTTTCCAAATACGATGTTGTCCACGACTATCATATTTTCAGGGTAAACTCTAAAAAAAAATTCTCTCCTTATAGAAGTCGTGGAGCTTTTTAGACAGACCGTGTATACAGATTTCGAAAAGATGTGTGTGAAATTTCTATAAGAATTTAAAAACAGTGTTTTTTTTTATATATATCATAAATATATTATTTTCACCTGCAAAATGGATCGCAACATGGGTTGGGAAGATGCCACTAACACGAAATTGTGTGATTTCCGAAGAAAATGGATGAAGTTGTAGCTCACGTACATCTTGAAGGAATATCTTGTTAAAGCGAACTTTTTCAGGGCGTTTAATTGAAGACTTCTCTCTCCTATTAAACCTACTGGTACTCCAACAAAGAACGCTTGTCTAAGAAATTCGTTATAATCTCCACCTAATAGTAAAGTTAGTTCTGATTCTTCTAGACGACATCGGTATAGAATTGTGACCTACGAAATTAATACGATTTCTTTACGTAACTTTAACTTTTACATATAGGTAATTGTAAACTATAGAATTTTAAATCACACGCACTTCGAATTATTTTCCTGAAGGGCAAAGCCTATACATATGTATGTATGTATGATATTTTGCAATATTAATTTTGTTTGCAATATAAACGAAGGGCTGTGTAGCATAAATTGTGCTTCGCGTGGAAAGAAAAAAGAACGAATTGATGATACATTTAGAATTGTATAATGAAAGACTTCTCTTCACATTGTATGCAGAGTGGAGCAAAGCATTTTTCCCGCCTCTGTACGTACATTTGTCAAGATTAGAGATTCTCTGATACAGGGTTGCCACAAAAAATAAATTTTAAAATTCCCTAACTTTTCTAGATGAAAATGGAAAATTTTCCATGACTAATAAAAAATATGTAAATTTTAACAGATTCAAGGATTATATAAAAAAGCTATATCATTAAAAACAACGCAAAAAAAAGCTAGTAGCATAGTAACATTTTGGATGCAAATTCAAACCAGCAAAAAATAGTTTTGGAAAAAAGAATGCAGTTATGACGAAAAAGAGAGATCAAATAAAAATTTAAATAAAATATAAATTTTAATTATTTTGTTAAAATCATTTAAATTGCGCAAGTTTTGAACGTATTTGACTATAAACGTCAGATATAATATTTAAAAAATTATAACAATTATTTGGAATAGGAGCAGTTTAAGGAAATTGTGAATAAATTTCGATATAACTTTTTTTATATTTTCCCCTAACTTTTCCCGATTTTTCCGATTTTCCAAATTTGTGGCAATCCTGTAATAAGAGTTGGAACATAAAGAAATAAAGTCATTTTTTATTAGTCCGCCATGTTTTAATAATTCCTGAGAGAGAGAGAGAGAGAGAGAGAGAGAGAGAGAAAGAAAAGAAAAAGATAAAACGGAATGGAAAAAAGAAAAAAATAATAAATATTTGTTTTTTTCTCTCGCAAATTTTTATTAAAATTACAACTGTGCATACAAAACTGTAGCTCGTGTCCAAATTCATATTCTAGGAGAATTTCTAGTTAAGGTTAAGGTTATTAAAATTGATAATCAAACCAAATATATCTACTTATGTTGTACTTAAGATATGTATTACGTTGTACTTAAGATACATTTTTAAGTTTAAAAAGTAGAAAACTTTAAAGTTATATCTTGCAGAAACTAGAAGTGTTTCTAACATAACTTAAAATGCGATTCAAAACTCTGCCGATAATTATATGTGAAAATCAAAATGTCAGTGAGATATAATCAGTGAGAAATAATAAAATTTTTAAAAGTTTTATTTTTAAAATAATATAAAAAACATTATTTATTACTGGATATGTATTCATTTAAAGAATTACTGAACTAGCTGAAGGAGTCCACTTTTACAAATCAAGGGTACTTATAATGTATAAAAATATTTTAAAAACTTATTTGCTCAGTATATTTAAAAAAAATGCTATAAAATTGGATATTTCAGCACGATGATACTAAATATGTCTTAAAGTCAGAATGATTACTTTCGCGTAATTAATTATATAAAACTAGTCTTCTTAACTTCCGACTTTGAATTCAATCGAGCACCTGAGAGAGAATTAAAACATTAAATTTGCAAACATACAAATTTAAATAAAATTAAATTATTATAAGTTTCAACGAAAAAATAGACTCAGATAATTATATTGAGCGTTTAATTAAATTTATGCCTCGTTATTGTATCACTGTTATTATTGCAAAAGGCATGACTATTCCCAGATAGCAAAGCATATCTCGGCAAAATCGTACAACTCTATGATTACTTATGCTGGCAACTTGCCATAGATTTGTCTTCAACTATTTTTAATATATCGACTGATTGTAGCAACATGCAGGCAACAATATATATGTATTGCTAGCAGTTTAACAACAAGATAGCTGCATCAATGTTATCTTGTGTTGTCGGCAATATGACAGCATTGTATGATGTATATTATTATGACAATATGATGATAATAGTATAAATTTTGATGATTTTAAAGTTGTCAGCAAACTGCTGGCATATTATGAAGGCATCAAGTTGCCAGCAAATGACTCAGTTGCTGCAATTCTGGTAGCTTGATATACTTAACAATGCATACTTAGCAAGCAACAAGATAGATACGTTACTATCTAGGTTAATGATAAATATTAATTAAAATATTACAAAAATATTTTAAATACTATATTCATTTTTCTTGTAAAACAATTAAGCTGGCCGGAAACTTTCAAAGTAGCACCTATTGTTGTATCTAATATTCTACAAATAGGAAACATAATATAAAACTAACATGTGCTCTCTAGTGGGGTTTGAACAAAGTAATCCTTTAAATAAACGCATATTCAATAACAAATAGTGATCATTTTTCTTATATTATTTTTTCAATGATATATGTTTATACCTAATATTAGGTCAGGGAAAAAGTTTCTTCGTATTTAAAAAAAATTTTTTGCAAAAGTTTTTCATTTGTTGCAAAATTTTCGTTACAATTATATTATTCGTTAGAGCAAAGTTTTAGCTTTAAGAATCTGTTTTTTAAATTGCGGTGATTTTTTATCGGAGTTACGAGCAATCAAAGTTAGAATGCTCCTTTACTTAATTCGCGAATATCTCAGTAACAAAAAATCATAGGAATATTTTTAAAAAATGATTTGTAGGAAAAGCTTCGAGCTTTCACGATAGGTAATCGAAAATTTTTGTAAATTTTTTTTGGACACGTGAGAGATCCTCAAAGTGAAAAGAAAAATTTTTATCTTTTTCAGCTTGCAGTTTTTTTGATGTAAAAATTATCAAATTCACGGAAACTGAAAAAATATAGTAATCTTTCGAAAGTAGAGATTTCAAGCTAAAACTCTCTTTTTAAATTGAAATTTCATTTATTTTTGACGAAGATATTGTATATACAATTTTGAATTAAAAAATACGAAGAAACTTTTTCCCCAACCTAATATTATTGTAGTTAAAATTTTTTTATTTTCGCTTAAAAATCTATTTAGTGGAAACTTACTTATTATATAATATATAATATAAATAATTTATTCAGAATATAATCTAAGATTTGACCAGCACTTTAGATACTTTCTTGGAAATTTATCTTACCATTGCAGTGACTACATCTTTGTAGGTAAATTTTTCTTCTGCCAATATGTTATTATTAATAAGACGGTGAGAAGAGACACTTACGATTAATAATGAGAGCAAAACATAGACAAATATATTCGACATGTTTTTTTTTCACTGTGAAATCGTCACCGTTCTGATGGAAAATGATTGAATGTTGGACTTGCTTTACAATATTATTTTATGAAGAGATAAATTTCTTTTATTTTTATCAGCATGATCGATCATGTTTATATAAGCGCATGTCACATTTTTACTTTCGTAATATTTCTCTCTCTCTCTCTCTCTCTCTCTCTCTCTCTCTCTCTCTTCTGTCCATTTAGGTAAATAATATAGCATTGAATTTGACAACCTGTTATATAAGATATTATAATGGCAAAAAAAACAATAACTGCAACAATATCATTCTTCTTTGGCATACATGATATATGATGAACGAATCTGTCGGTATTATCTCGGCGTAATAAAAAAGTTAAGTGACAATAGAATCTAACGCGACAATAGAGTTTAACACGATTGAACGGACTGAAAGATATTTAACTTCTCTTCGTTACGCACTGTTTATGTAAGTATGTATTCATTGTACAACCTCCCCCCCCTCCATATAATCTGCATACCTTTTTCGCATAATATTCTATTTTACTTTTATTTTGTATACTTACTCAAATTACGTTTATACATTAAAAAAAGATATTTTATATTGTTGTAAACGAATTAATTTAATTTTATCTCTTTCTTTTTTTTAAATGGAAAAGTTTGCATTTTTTCTAATATGATTCTACTTCCGTAAATTTATTTAAAGCAATAAAGTAATTTTAGTCACTGTTAATATTATCGAAAAAATAAAATTATATATATAATTATATATACTTATATATAATTATAAAATTATTATTTCTTAGAAATGTAAAAAATATTTGATAAATTATATATAATTTTGCGTCATAAAATTCACATTTCTTTTGCGTGAATAAATATCTTCTACATATTTTTATGTATTTCTTATTTTTCACGCTAATATATTCGTTCCATTATTTCTCACAGTAATCGCGTGATGATAAGTCCGATTTGTATGTGCTTTCACACGCTTTTAACTGTCTCTGATAAAAGAAGATAATACAGTATGACAGTTCTCGCTGGAATTTATTGTGTCTAAATATTAACGCTTCCTGATTTGCAGACAAAGGGAGATCGTTATAATATCTTTTCAAAATAAATGGAAACATTGTGTAATAATTTTGTTATTTTATGTTATAAAAAAGCATTATTATTGGAGTACAAACTACAAAATTGTAGAATATTCTTCTAGCATAAATTTTCATGTTATTTTCCAACTTGCTTTACTCTTATTGAAAAATATTTTAAAATTAAATGTTTAACAAATAAATATATGAAATAAAATGTAAATATTTTATTGTATTACGGATAACGCGTTACACATAATATATATGTCGATGAGAAATTGAATTAACGATATTCAATCAGTTCAAAGTTCGATTCAAAGAATTTAAAATCAAGGAATCTCAAGAGATCAGTTCTGCGATAGGAATCTACGAGAAATATGAAACTCGGCGATATCGTGCGATACTGAACAGTTTTAATTCGCAGACATAACGCGACCACGTACGCGGCGCGAGAGAATTGATGACCGGTTAAACGGTGAAGAGACCGTCACATCCATCGTAATGAATGGCGAGATGAGCGAAGATGATTCTTCAAGGTGGGAGGTTTCCCCACTATTCGCATCCGGGAAAAGAAACAGAGCTGGAGCGGAGAAGATAGTTTCGAGCAGTCGGTCACCGCACGCATGTCTTAGATCTATTTTCGCATTTTCAAGGAGGAATCGCGAACCGGTTCCACGGGAAACATACGACGCGGTCCAAAAAAAGATCCAAAAAAAGCAGAAACAATGCATCCATGGGAAATCGTGCAGAGGACATTGTCCCTGATCCTGTTGCTCGCAGTCCATGTAACTTCGGCGAAGCAACCACATATTATCTTCATTCTAGCAGATGATTTGGCAAGTTATTTTTTGAGATTTGCGATAAATTAAATCCAGGCTTTAAAATATTTCAGATAATAAATTAATAAAAAATAAATATAAATAAAATGAGAATTTAAGAGTTTATTTATTGACAAATTGAGAATTTTGTCAGGCGAGATAACTTCTGTTTACTACTCATTTATGTGCATCGGTAAGTATATTTAGGAAGACGTAGAAATAGATATGTTAAAAATGTTAAAGAATTAAATAAAAACTAAATAAAGAACAATAATGGGTTCGACATTATGCAAGTAAAGTATTACTACTATTTAACTAGTAGGAGTTCATCAGTGACGCATAAAGTTAGTCCGCAATATCTCTTTCTGTTAAACTCGTCCTGTCCTTGAAAGATACTTTCTATATATTCTGAAAAAGTCTCGTTGTAATGAAAATTTAATTAAAAATGGACAAATCAGAATTTTCGTGAATATATTGAATATATTGAAATTCTAGTTGAGATAATTAAAATTCTGATTAATATGATCAGATTTCTTAGTTTATTTTTAATCAAAACTTTTTCTCTCAGTACTTCTATAAATATATACGTTATATCATGTAAATACATGTACATACCCACATTTTTATTATGTATTATATTATAAGGACAGGTTTATTTAGGATTCAGCAAAGCTGACGTTATTTGTTGTCATTTTGGTATCAAAATAATGTTAGAAACGTCATTTCATCATAAAAGTGACGACAAATAACGTTAGCGTGTTTACTGAGGAGTAAATAAAATAATGGATATTGTCTCTTTTTCTTCACAAGATGTTGTAAATTAATGTAAATTTATCACAAAGAATAGACAAGTTACAAATATAAAAAAATTAAATTAAGATAAAACAGAATCGAAAAGAAATGTTATAGTTACATTTAAATTTAGCCTCATTTCATCAGGGATGGAACGACGTTGGCTTTCACGGTTCCGGTCAGATCCCAACACCGAATATCGATGCATTGGCATACTCTGGGTTGCTTCTCGACAGATATTACGTCACTCCAATCTGTACACCGTCCAGAAGCGCTCTAATGACGGGCAAATATCCCATTCACACTGGAATGCAGCATGGCGTAAGTGTTGTTTTCGCAACATCTTATCAACTTTCTCATATTTTATCAAGAGTTTATGCATGTAATATATTAAAAATAGGTAGAAGATTCGCGCGAGCACAAATGAGAACTATAAGTTCTGAAGTAAATTTACTTTATAATACGATCAAATTTATTCGCTTAAAGTCTAAATTTGTCTCGGTTTAAAAAAAAATATTACAAATTGCTTATTAAAATGGTGATAGTTCAGTTTCTTTTGACTTCTACACTCAATGAATAAATACGATTAAGAACTATCAATTAGTGGAAACGTTGTTGTTCTATTTGCAAAAGATTACAAGAGTATTGTGCACTTGTATTCTCTTTTGGCATGTTGACCCGGATAGTTAAATTGGAAATTATCATACTAAGATGTTGCTACTTCATTCGTTTTCACTACTTATACCTATACGCGCGTATCTACATACACAGCTAACAAAAGACCGCATTCAGTTCAATCCATCTCTATCACGATATTAATAACGTTGAATGAATAATGCATCTTTCATGCAATTTTCTAATTTATATTAAGGGAATTTCTAAGGGTTTTTCTAACGCTCTAAAAATCTCTTAAGAGACGTTTCAAATAAAACATTTCTTGATTCTTTTAGCAGGATAAATATTGCATATTTGCAAAGTTCATTTTAAAATTAAATTTGATAAAATAAATTCAAGATAAAGTCTCTCTCCTGTGCAGATTAGTATCAATGTACATTGATAGCTTCTTCAAGACATTTTTTAGCAAAATCAATAAAAACAATTTTTTTTCTTTTTTAATAACAAAACAAAATATCGTTTTAAAAAGGTTAATAAAATCAGCAAGATTTTTAATCGAGTTTGTTAAAAAGCGGTATATATTATAAAAAAGAATTTTTAGTTCAATATTCGGACTTGAATAAATTAGGTTCTCAAAGGTGCGGAGCCGAGAGGATTGCCACTTCGCGAGAAACTCTTGCCGGAATATTTGCGTGAGCTTGGATATAACACGCATATTGTCGGCAAATGGCATCTAGGATTTTACAAAAAGGAATATACTCCCACTTACAGGGGATTTGATACTCATATTGGCTTCTGGACAGGTCATCATGATTATTTCGATCACACAGCCGTTGAAAATGTGAGCGACTGTGTATTAAATAAAAGCATAGTTTTATCATTTAATGTAATAATGTGATAAAAATGCAGCCTTACTGGGGATTGGACATAAGACGGGGTATGCAACCGGCATGGGATCTGCACGGTCAATATTCTACGGATATTTTCACGAAAGAGGCGGTGAGATTAATTGATAACCACAACTCTAGTCGACCGATGTTCCTATACTTGGCCCACGCGGCCGTGCACTCCGGAAATCCTTATAATCCGCTTCCGGCGCCAGACGAAGAAGTGGCTAAGTTCAATAATATCTTTGATTACAATCGAAGACGTTTTGCAGGTAAAAATATTCAAAGGATAGAAATGAGAATTAATATAAAATAGACTGTGATTAAATAGAAAATATATATAAAAATATATATAAAATTTTTAGGAAATACAACAAGACTCAAAATTTGTACTAAAAAGAAACAGATTGATAATATTAAAATTTTGCTATAGGTATGCTAAGCAAACTAGATCAATCCGTGGGCCAAGTAGTTGACGCTCTGCGTAAAAGAGACATGTTGCGAGATAGTATAATCATCTTCTCGTCGGACAATGGTGGGCCTGCCGCTGGATTTAATTTGAATGCAGCGTCTAATTGGCCACTGAGAGGAGTAAAAAATACTCTTTGGGAAGGTAATTTTATTTGAAATTAGATGATTAAGCAAATTTTTTAACATAATTAAAACTTGATTAACGAACAAATTTTATTGAATTAGCAATCTTTAAAAGAAATTATTTTCAACTATATATATACTTTTTATAATTACATTTGTAATTAGTGTATTTATATTTTTAAGAACTCTCGAATTATTCAAGAAATTAGGACTTTATTGAATATCTTATGAAGATTTAATTTAAAAATTCACGTTTTAAAAACCATTTTTCATTTTTAATATCCTTAAATGAATAATCTTTTTAATTCTGCTATTGCAGGCGGTGTCAGAGGTACGGGTTTAATATGGTCACCCAGACTGGTGCGACCTGGTCGCGTAAGCAGGCAAATGTTACACATTACTGATTGGCTGCCGACGCTTATAACAGCCGCTGGTGGTGATTCATCGAACTTAACTGTCGATGGCATGGATTTGTGGAATGCGCTTAGTGAAGATACTGAATCACCGCGCGCGAACGTTCTTCATAATATTGATGATATTTACGGTGTGTCTGCTATAACAGTCGGCGACTGGAAGCTCATTCGGGGTAAAAGAAGGACTAAGATATTTTGTTTTATAATAATCTAAATTTGGGAATCGTCTCGTACAATATAGATTAGTCCAGCAATATTGCAGCAACAACGTTCCAACAATATTACAATAACATTACAAACTGAAGCAATATTGCTGAAAGCTTCTATGATGTATGAGAGGACAACAAACGTATCTCATATCATATTTCTTCTTCATTTTCTATATTGTAAAATATAAATCCCTAGTAATATTGCAGCAACGTTGTATTGCAGAAACGTTTTAATATATTTTTTCCTTATTGAGAATACATATAAATATGGAATAATGATAAATATGTATGTACAAATACACGGAAAGAACAATTTTACTAGAATACTTAAAAATTTAGCTAGATCAGAAAATAATTTTGCTCCCAAAATTATGTAGAAAATTCAAGCACGACGAGTAGTACAACAAAAAGTTTTGACATTTTATTAACTAGCTTGATCGTTCCACATAATTATGTATGTAAATAGTCCGGCAAAATTATTTTCAAATCTGTGTGTAGCTAAATTTTTGGATACTTCTGCAAAACTGTTCTTTCCCTGTATATATTGATTCAGTTCAACTCGGTTTTCTATAGGATCTACTTACAAAGGAGTATGGGACGGATGGTACGGTCCATCTGGTAGGGAATGGGTCTATGACGTGGACGGGGTAATTAGCAGTACAACAGCACATGCCATCGCCAGTGTTGGATTAGGCATTACTACAGATGTTGTTTTGATGTTGCGTGAAAACGCGTTAATCAAGTGTCCGCTACGGAATGACAGTTTGCCCATCTGCAAACCATTGGAGGAAGCATGCCTCTTCAACATCTATCAGGATCCTTGCGAAGACAATAATCTTGTCAAGCAGTGAGTGAATACGATATTATTTCGATATAATTTGTTAAGAAATTTTATTTTATTTTAATTTTTAAATGAACTTCGTAATCAACTTGTTCTTTTTTTCACATCAAAGGTTTCCTACAATCGTCAGGAAACTGCAGGACGAACTGAAGAAGTTCAACAGTAGCGCACTTTTGCCCGGAAATCTTCCGTGGGACAGTAAAGGCGATCCGAATTTATGGGATCATACTTGGAATAATTTCGGAGATTATATTAATGTTATGGTAAACGCTGCAACCTGATCAATTTTCTCAAATTGATCGAAAATCTCAAGAATTTCAAGACTTTTCCTATAAAATACAATTCTTATAAAACCAGAAAATGTGCTGCCCATGTTAGTCCATATTTATATGCGAAAAAATCTATACAACTGTAAAAATATTTAGCCTTTGGTTTTTTACCTTCATTTATATGCATTAAAGTTAAAAAAATGTATGTCATCAAGAGATAAAAATATCCGGCGACACTAAATTAAAGATGTTATTTTATTTATAAGGCGATGTATCGACCTTATGTTTTATTGCTCAATTTGTTAATGTGATTTTACAACAGTGATTTTGATATATTTAAAAAAGAATGCATGTGTATATAAAGAACTTTATTAGGCAAATAAATCGAAATAAAAAATTAAAATGGTGACTTAATTATTATCGAATGATTTGAGTTGATACTTCGAGTTATTAAGATAGGGTTTCTTGTTATTGTGTTATTTTCCTATAAATTTCTAATATAATTAGTATTAGATTTATCTAATTGATACATCTCCATCACTTGGGCGCATCTGAAACATGAAAGTACTTTATAATGTGCCAATTTTTATGCGTGCTAATATAATATCGCTTCAAAGATCAATTACGTACATATCATACAAGTTTTTCAGTATCATAAATCGCAAATATGTCACTTTGTTTAATTTGTTATTAATAATTATTGCTATCAAGGAATAAAAGCGAAAGAATGATTTCGATCTATGCTACTAAATGAACTTTAAGAATTTCTCCTCGTGATTGTTTTACCCGCAACGAGAGGGAACCCATTCGAGTCCACTCGAGCAGATTTCTTCTTCCTTGTCGCAAGTGCATTTGCACAATTTTTCATTCCAGACCATCTGGCGTTCTTTATCACACTTTCTTTTATTCATGCATTCGCACGCACAATTATCTTCTGAATATATCTGATGAATGTTGCAATGATTTTCTGTCACGCTACATTGACATCTAAAAAAATCATATTTTCTCTCTTTCTTCATCGATGAAAGACAAAATTAATATTAATAATAGACTTGTTTTATATAGAATTGCATTTTTAGTCTAAAACGCTTCCGCTTCTCTAGTTTTTTTAGTTGCTGGAAATTCTAATTACCAAAAATTTAATTACAGAAAAGAATATAAAGCTTTGATATACTTGAAATTTGTCTCTCTATAAATAAAGAATTAAAGTTTCAGTTCGGAAATTACGATTATCTTGAAAATAAACAATTGAAATATAAGATTGTACGCGTTATTTATGCGATTGTATTATTTTATTTTTTTATCAATCGTCAAATACTAAGCATCTAGAAGAAGAAACATAATAGCAGAATGGAAAACTATCTTACTTGCATTTGGTGTGTTCCTCGAGCAACACGTGATAACATTCGCTTGAGTCATAACCGTCCATTCTTACTGCGATCTTTCTAACATTTTTGCGAACTGGCATGCATGATTTGTTCCTCGGACAGAAACCGCTGCATCTTTTCACTGAGGCATAATTCGGATAAAAAGTGTAGCCCGGTTGCGGTATTAATTTTATCATAGCGTGCCTTGGCACGCACATTACCTCTTTCATCTGATTATTCAATTGCATACGTCTTCCTGCGCATCCTAAAAGTATAATTGAGAAATTCGCAAGAATTTATTTAAAAAATCAGCCATCTTTATATCCGATTATTTGAAAAATTAATAAGAAAATAAGTCACTCTTATATATTCAACTCTTTGAGTTATTACTAATAAGCAACATTATTAGCAGTTATTAGTAAAGTAAGCAAGAGGTCAATGATTATCAATCCGTTCAATAATTTCTATAATAGAGAATGATTTCCGAGAATCTTGTTAGATTTCTTTTCCTCTTAAAAGTAATAAAAATATCTATACATTATTATTAGTATATAAAAATTGTATATTAATTTTATTTATACTTTATATATATAATTTATATATTTTGTAAAGTAGATACAATAAAAAATAATTTCTTTCGTAAAAAGAATATAAAAGGTGTAAAATAAATTTTATCAATCTGTTTTTAGGAAAAATAATTTTATACGCAAAAGTAAGTGCATGTTTATATATTATGCAAGATATATAAAAAATAAGATCGATGAGGAAAACAATATTCTTTAGAACAAAAAATAGAATCCATTTCAATTATGCATTATCACATGTAAGATTGTAATAAATCGTAAAATTAAAAGATAACATGAGATTGAAGATAGAGGAGAAATCTTTTACATAAAATTTAATCAGTTGCAATATTGATTATGCAAAAATATATATGTAAATAAAATGAAATGTATTTTATATTTTTTGCTTACGGCAAATAAACTTTCTTTCATGTAATATTATTTAAGAGACATTTTTTAAAATATAATTTTTATTGGTATAAAGCCTGAAACTATCAATAAGATGCAATCACTGTTGATGGGAATAAACTTTAGAAGCTTCTATATAAAAAAATATTTTAGTATCGTTCAAAGAAATTTTACAAACTTTAGTACCTATCGCCACCCCTTCATGCGGACGTAATTCATCGTCGATGAATTGCATGCTTTCGGCATAAATCCATGTAGTCACTAAAACACACACTACTGTAAGAAACTTCATGATTAACATATAATATGCGCAAATAAACTGCTTCTAACACGGCGTATCATTAGATAATGAGCATTACAAAATTTCTTCTTCGTTTATTTATAACGGCCGGAAAATGGCGACGTGCGGTTTTAAATCTCGGTCACAAAATGTCTATTGACTTTGCAAGATATAGAGAAGGAAATTCCGCTATGCGGAACAAATATTTCCTGTCTGATTATTAGATATGCCTGACTAGATATATCCTGCTTGACTATTATAGATTTATTATTGATTACAGTAATCTAAAATACATATGCATATGATGAACTAATTTTATTCAATTTATGTTACTCATTATCAAATTTGATATTAATGTATAAGAGATTGCAAAGCATAAAGCTAAAAACGCAATTTTAATATCTCTGCTAATTAAAACGATATTACATATAATTTTCTTTTCTTCTTTTTTGTCTTTTGAATCTACTTTTTAAATTTATTTCTTTTTATTTTTTAATCTTTTTTATTCGTTTCTTATCAAAATTTGAATTTCATACAAAGGAATTTTTTATCTATCTTTGATCTCATGTTACCTTTTATTTTTACATTTGTATAAATAGTCAAATAAAAGATGATATGTTGTAAAATTTGATTAATTAAAAGGGAATCACAGAATGTTGCCACACTGCTTTGCAGTACGACCCAAATTTGTAAATAATATTTGATTTATTATGTAAACTATACATTGTTATATTCCTTGGGCCAATTGTTGATATACGTACAAAATAAAAAAAGGAAAGTATTGAAATGAAAATTAGAATGTACTATACTGTCAGCTAAAACGTTAAGATAGGTCCTTCTCGGTGATCCAGAATATCTGTAACAGAAATTATCGCGGCTGAAGGAAAAAGATTGAACGGTTTATATTATATTTGAATTGCGTAGACAAAATTAATTTAATGTTCTAGATTATACCAACGTGTTTTATTAATAGAGACGAAAAAGATTTTATATAATAGCATAGCGTGGCCGAGAAACTTTCAAACATTCCATATAGATATTAAAAAATAAAAATGTTCATGTAATTTGATTTGGTTTACCTTTCGCTATGCTCCACCATGGTAACGTAATGTACGTTAAAAAAGCGTTCAAAGGTACGGACTGCGCTCGCTTCGTCTCTTTCCAGAAATGGAAGGTTTGGGTAAAACCTCTCATCGTCCAAAGTGGATTATATGCCCCATCATCCAATTCTGAAAGGAAAGAAATATTATTAATTACAACCCAACTCAAAGGTTGTAACATATTTCATGTCCTGCAACAATAGGACGGTTGTTTGAGTACAGGATAGATATTCATTCGAGCAATGAAATAGACACAAGCTTAAAATCATAGGAGATTAAATGCATCCTTTGATTAGGTTGTTACGAGTCACAGTGGAAAAGATGAACATGTCAAATATGTGTATATGATGCAGATTATGCACAAGAATTACAGATGCGCAAGAGAGCAAATAGAGAGCGTTTTCCAGCAAGGACATAGTAGTATGACACAGTAAATCATTTCATTCTTGTTTAACTAGCAAACAACAAGGATGTAATAATTGTATTATACTGTATCCTTGCTAGAAAACGTCCAGAATAAGGAATATCAGGATACATCAATTTTCACTTTTACTACGAAAAATGTATAATGATAAACCTCGTTGAAAATAGTTTTTCAATGTATAGAAATCACATTATGCAAGTTACACACAGAGAGGTCCACATTCGCTGAAAATGAATCACACACAAGAGTTTGTCGTTTACTTTAAGAAGAATTAGCACCTAAATGTTTTATGAATTCTTGCAGAAAACGAGTATTGAAAAATAGAATTAATATTACGTTCACAAAATGAATTAACTATATCTACCTACTTTTGATGACCGTGCTTATTATCGGAGGTGAAATTCGTGATCAAAAATCATTACAAGCATTCGAAAATGATCGAAAAAGTCACTTCCCAAACAAACTCTTTGCAAACCACCACCAGCATTATCACCCTCCGTCGCATCTCGTGTAATCACAGTCGTAGCTGTTTCACCATCCCATAAACACAATCATTGAAACGAATGCTTTGGATTCAGGTAGCACACGTCTACATTACGCACAACGATTCAATACAACAGAAATAATGATCAGTGGATTGCTCGCTCGTTGAGGGCAAAGGGATAGAGAGGTATGTTAGGGTGAGGGCACAGGAAGGGTAGGAAAAATTTACCCTGTGAGCCGGGGCGGCGCGGGAGCTCGCACCAGTAGTAGATCGCGGTGCCGTCCGGCGTGACTCGATGAGGGGGTAAGGGGTTACCCGCGAAGCTGCCTGAAAGCGCCCTTCGACGTCGTCTTCGGGGTAACGTGGCGCTCTGTCGACGTGTCGACACGACCTCGCCGTTGATGCGCGTCACATGATGAGCGTTCGCGTTTTTGTCTCTGATTTCGTCGTTCTTGTTCTTGTTCTGTCCGTAGGCGTAGTCCTCGTGATCGGAACCGGCGCTACGCAGACGGCGACGGCTGTCAGACCGTCTTACCCTGAGTAGCTCGTCATCGCTGAGTCGCCGGTGTTCCTCGTCGTCGTTCTCTAAACTGTTATGATGATTGAACAGGTGTCCGGCGCTGTATGGACGTCGTTTCCGGTTATTGTCCTCCGTAGCGGTAGCCACGTCGTAACCCAACGGCAATTCCTCCTTGCCGTGCACCAATATCGCGCCCGAGTCTAACTTCTGTCGGACGTTGTCGTCCGTCAGGCACCGGCCGGCCGGCACTAAGATCTCGCTGCCCACCTCTATGTGTTGGTGCTGGTGGTTCTGCTGATGATTGTTCTGCTGATGAGTGTGGAAACCTGCCGCGAGAACCACGTCGTCATTTAGACGGCGATTGCACCCGTGTCGCGACTACAAACGATCATGCTCCCGGTCTCTTTTCGCGCTTTGTTCTCCGTGCATTTATCTAAAACCACTTATTCCTTTTTCGGTGCAACTTGAACATTCTATTCACGTAAGACTTTAGCTTTAGTGATCAATCAAGTGACAAAACAAAAATATTTAGAAAAGTCTCTTTGTTCATAGTAACATACCATATATTCTTATCAAAGCTTGTTTCAAAGACATGGAACACGATGATACACCTTATAATTCGGAAAGGAGCTAAACACAGAGTTTCTACTAATCACACAAGAAGCGAGAGCGTCGGCAAGAGCAGAGACAAGAGAGACTGATCGGACTGATCGTTTTCAGCGCGAACGAGCACACTCACCGTGTGTCTCGCGATAAATCGTCTCCTTGCGTTTCGGCGAGTTCTCATTCATTCCGGATCGTTCCCGGGCATTACGTTGTCGTTGCTTGTTGTGGACGGGATGTTGTTGTAGTTGTTGCTGAGCCAATGGCGATCTTCGTCGACGTAACGATCGGGGACTCCTGCGGTTTCCCGGTGAGCCCCGGCCGCCCCAGCTGCTATCCTGTACATCGGCTACAAAGGAAAGAGCCGGCATGGCACGTGCGAGTGATTAGAGATAAATTCCTTTTTTATTTGTTCGTTCATTAGTTTTTTGTCATTTTTCGCAACATATGCGTTTGAACCAGACGTTAGAGTGTAGTGATAGTAGTAGTAGTGGTGGTAGTGGTCGTGGTGATAGTTATTGGTGGTGGTTCATGGTGTCGGTGAAGATAGAACTGAATCTGTTCTTTTCTCTTGTATTTCTATATCTCTCTCGCTATTTCATCTACTCTTAACACTGTGCTAGTGCTACACTAAGTTTGCCTAAAAGATTACTAACTGCATGTGAACACCGATCGGTCCAAGTCAAGACATTCGTTGAACGAGATACCGTTTCAAATAAGAGATTTTCTTTCTATAGTGCATTAAATTGCGCCGTTTAAAGAAATAAATGTCGAGAACTACTGGAGCAATAACGCACAATAGAAAAATTTCTTTTAATGTATACATGCGGTCATTTTCTATCACGCTTTAATGCAGTTTTGATTCACACCTTTGAAAATATTTAGATCTATCAGCTTCGAGTCTATAGTGCCAGCATTGAGAAGAAGTGTGTTGCCGAGAGCAGGAGGCGTCTGCCTGATAACATCAAGACAATTGTGCATTACACAGATACAACACAAGAGCATGCACAGACCGAGAGTGGATGCGAACGAAATACATCGAGAAGAGAAAGATACTAAACGCTGTATGTGTCCATATCCATTTAATGCTATGTTATACTCATGGACGTACCCAGAATTTGGGGGGGGGGGAGGAGGTTTATCAATTCTGTTATTATATAAATAATTTTGGCCGAGGGTTATGTGTCCATTTGATCGAATGGAGTACATTAATATCTAGCATATATTCTGCTTTTTAGCTTGACGACCTTGCAAAAATTTTCTTTATATATTTATCATATACATTTTGTTAAAGCTTTAATTAACGAAAATAAAAATTATTATAGTCGTAACAAGAAGAAAAACATATTTTATATGACAACAAAAAATTTATACAAAGTTAAAAGTATAATTGTATTTTTTTTCATTAAAAATAAAAAAATAAAAAAATTTGGGGGTTTGAATTTTTCAAATTTTCACCTGGATACGCCTATGATTATACTATAAACAAATATCGTCTGAATTTTTTGAGCAGTCAGCTCGCAAAAATGTTATCCATATTTAATGCAGGATATGAATACCGGTCTAAGAGTGTAGAACTAAAAATCTAGTAAGAGTAGCAAAATCTGTTCTCGATTTCGTCTGTATTATTCATCGCTGATAATTACCGTCTCGAACATCACCGGCTTCGATCTCGCTGAGACCGTTCGCCATGGAGTCGAGACCCTCATTCTCCGATCGCGCCTTAGTAGCCACCGTATCTGGTTTCGTTCTCCAACCTCCGCGCACGAAGTTGTTCAAATTCGCGCTGGGATCGGACAGCCTTCGTTGATGGCGATACATGAAGAGTTCCTCTGCGTCGTCCCAATCGGCGTCCCACAAATCGGTCGCACAATAACCCGGCTCCGACGTTGGCGTCTCCGCACCGGAACCTTTCGGTTTTGTGACGGCCATCTCCGCGTGTCCCTTGCCTAAATAATTCCCATATATGTAAATCAAACTCTTATCGTAACGTATTGAACTCTTATATTTTTTGCGCCTTGCCGTATTGATAAATATAAACATTCTATTTTTCCATCTTTTGCACAAGCGATTGCGTCACGTTAAATAAAGGTGAAATGTATTCTCATTACATACCTACATCGATATTTTATGCTTAATTTTTAAATTATTTTAATATATTTTTTCACTTTCTATTTGTATTATCTGTATTAAAATAAATTATTATATTAAAAGTTGTAGGTAAATTATACACGGAAAAATAGTTTTGCTGAAGTATCTATCTAAAAATTTAGCTAGTAGTTATGTAAAAATCTCAAGCATAATGGGCAATGTTATAAAAAGTTTTGACATTCTAGCAATTTGAGCGTCCTGCATAATTATTTTGATGGTCCAACAAAATTATTTGCAAATCACTATCTAATTAAACTTTTAAATACTCCAGCAAAATCATTCTTTAATATTAAAATAGTATATTTAAATCATATAAATAAATAAATTAATTCAAATCGAGCAAAAGAAAGATATGATAAAGTTCTTACACATACCACGTGGTCCCTTCATTCGTACAAATTCTACTCTTTGCGAGGCCGCGCCGGAGAAAAGGCCGAATGTCATCCGCTGAGCCATTTTGGTGCTTAGACTCGACTAAAAGCAAAGACAACCTTTATCTTATATATTTAAATTTAACAATGCAAAAACAAACTAAATAATAAGAACTCACTCTGGCATCGTAAACTTTTTTCAAAGCGTCGTATCTGATCGAACCGAGGAAAATGACGCCCTGAATCGCGCCTTCCCGATCGGAGGCGACCAACTCCACGCACACCATCTCCCCATCCCTGACTAAAATATCACAGAAAACTTCGTCGAAATTGTCCACCATGAAACATATGTGCGGGTATGTCATTTCCTCGAGATCACCCTTAGCATCCATACGCCGTCGACTTGGACTGGCGTATACTTTCTGAGAATGCCTTCGCAGTACCTAAAAAAAGTCGTGTTAATGGTTCTGGTTGTCAGTTCTACAGATAATGACAAATGTAAAATAAATGATTAAAATGAAACGATAATATAACAAAGATGCAGCACTGGGTAGTGTCTAAAAGGATCAAAGTTAAGTTAAGAAGTTAAAAAGTTAAATAATTTTAGCTTAACTTATATTAGTTATATTGCAGACTTTTAATTTTTAACTTAATTTAATTACGTTTAATCGAGAACTATTAACTTTTAATTTAACTTTCTTGAAGTTAACTAGGTAATAAACAAGAGTACCGCACGCCTACTTACAAGTTAAGCTTTACATTATGTGGAGCGATGCGTCGTGCGAATTTGTTCGTATATGAAACACATTTTTATATACGACATATTTTCAACAATTTTGATATTTCGAAATTTATTAAGTAAATTTAGTAAGTATATGTAAACCACAATGTAAACAAAATATGTATATAGAATTTTTAAGTAAAGGGTATACATATTATTTCCATTATTTATAAAATTGAAATTTTCTCTCTCTCTCTCTCTCTCTCTCTCTGAAATTATGAAACGAAACACATTTAACTCATAATAAATGAATTAACTTGTATCTTAATTAAATTAAATTTTCAAGGCTATTAATTTTAACTTAATTAAAAAAAATGTTATTTTAAACCTTGCAACTATGGTATTATTCCAAAATTTCTTTGCATAGAAAGAAGGTTTTAATAAAATCTAAAAGTTTATCTAAAAAGAATTTTATTGGACTATCAAAATAATTATGTAAGGACACTTAAATTGATTATACAATAGAATGTCAAAACTTTTTACAGCATTATTGTTACATTTGAATCTTCTACAAAATTATTTTGATGGTCCAACAAAATTATTTTCAGATCTGATACTTTAGCAAAATCGTTCTTTCTGAGCGAAAATAAAAAAAAGAAAAAATAAGAGAGAAATGTAATCGATTTGAATAATCAATCCTGTATAATATTCATCTATAGTATTTTTAAAATTCTTTTCTAATTCGATCGAAAGCTGATTCTTACTTGCAATTCCTTAGGGCTCGTTCTTGTACAGATAGCCAATGTAAGCGTGTAGTCGAATTGGTGCACAACGAGATTCAGGTACACAGTTTCCTCCCAATCGATATCGGGATCGCCGATCGGCAGTTTCTTGCTGTCTTTACGAAACACATCGACTTCAGTCTCGAACTTTGGCAGATATCTCGATGAGGTCTTCACGTGTTTCTTACGGACGAAAAAGAGTAGATCATCACCGTCGATAGCATGCTCTGCTTGAAAGAGGAAGTGACGGACAAACAGATCCGTCCAGTATGTTGTGCCCTGCAGCACGACGAATCCGGAATCTGATAAAAATGAGAGAATTTGCGTGTTTAAAGACTTGATAAATCAAAATTTGAAATCGAAAATAACGTTTAAATTTTTCATGTCAACGCGATGTTTGATTAACACCGAATTTATTCCCGACCGATTCGTTACGCGCGAAAGGGTGTACCGGAAAGGGGAGAGACACAACAACGAACACAAGAGGCGGGAAATATCAGGTAATCAATACCTGTTATGACGCGATATTGATGAAGAAAGTCCAGCTTAGAAACCGAGACAAATAATTGATACGTTTTAACTAGTCCTTTAACTTTCTATTCTGTTCAATCTCAACATTCTAATAAATACGATATGTATTAATTGTTAATTACAATATTTGGGTAAATAATGTTGAGAATCTTTTATTTAAATCGCTGAATTTAAACCCATTCTCTAAAATGAAAAAGAACTAAAAGCGAAATAATATTCCACATTTAAGTAAGAGATAAAAATTGTGCAATTACATTATAAAAATAGAAATGTCAATCAATATAAATGCAATTAAAAGTTTTTAATTTATTATAAGATTGTATTATATTCATATAATAATATATATCAACGTTTCTAAAGATAACATAAGGAAAACAAATGACATGATTCATGGTATATATTTGTGTTATGATTAGAAACACGATATAATACATACATTACTCTACAAGTATTCTTCTTAATGCTATATAAAGGCATGTACCGAGTGATTACAGTCCATATAGGAGGGCAAATTTTAGAAAAAAATTTTAATTTAGTTGAATGTTGAAAGAATGTTGTTTACAGATAATTTAAAGTCATTAGATAAATAAGATGACTAATAATAAAACGCAATTTATGATAAAAAAATTAAATTTGTTTTCTATTCTTATTGGAAAATATAATATTTGCTATTTTATCAATTTATGTAATTTTATCGTATGCTTTTCATTATTTTTATATTGCAAATAAATAAAAGATTTTTGAAAGATTTTAAGAAAATTAATTTTTTAATTAATTTAACTTTTAAAAAAATATCAGATGATATTACATCTTAAAAGGCTACTTGAAATATTTTAGTCCATGGACACAAAATAAATTACTGTGGCTCCGACTAATAAAATACATAGTTATAGCGATTAGCGAAACATTTATTAAACTCTATCGTTAACAAAAATAAGTAGACTAAATGAGCAATCTTCATTATTAAGCGCATTCAGAGCGATGAAGATATTATCTAGTGTTAAGCAACTCGCTTACAAAATATTGTAATTAAAAAATATTTTCCGTGCATTAAAAATTATTTTTAAATCTTTTCATCTGTGTTATCTAAATTTTAAAAGCTTAAGGCATTGAGAAATAAATTAAACTGCACAAGATACTTAAAATTCTTTTAACATAAATTAAAAATTTGATATAAATAATAATAAAGATGTGGACAGGTTTTTTTACATTCAAAAAATTGAAATAAAATAAAATAGAGAAAATATTAGTTTCAAAACAAAAATTAAGCAAAAAAGAAGAACAATTTTGTTTCTTTGAAGTATATCTCCCATAAGCGAGACGGTTGTATATTTCCTATCGGCGGTCAACCCTTCAAAACACCCCCTTTACATAATTCCTGGTTAAAGCACACCCTAACTCGGCTTGTGTACGTTCTCACCCTCAAGCTTTACCCCAGCGGCAACGAATACGAACCATCCTTGAGCATTTGCCTGAGCTCTTTTGTCCTCTGGAAATTAATCTCTTCGAGGAGCTGCTCCAGCATCGTCGGGGCTCTAGTGAGGCCCGCCGACGATGAACTGCTCGCCAAGCTTGCCATGGTAGACGACGAATTGCGTGCCTCTTCAGCCTTCCACCTGGGATCGTCCCGTTCCTCTCGCGTTTATCAATTGTCTGCGTCTTCCACCTGTATGCGTCTATGTTCGCAAACGTAAACGTCCTTGGCCTCGTCAAATCAGGAGCGGCGTACGCGATGAGCGGCGATGCCTCTCTTGAGGGACCGGCGCAGTGCGGCGGCGCGCTTGGAGAACCGCTCCGGCGATGACGACGACGGATGACGGGCAATGATGAGATGATCTCACGATGTTCCCATTTCGAAGTCGAAAGCCTTACCAATCGGAGAAACTGCAAGGCGGTTACGACGTTCGCGTCGTAGGCGAGCGAGGCTGGATAGTCGCAGCGAGGAGAAACGTCAAATCGAAGCCCCTCGCGCGGCGCGGCTCGGCCGCGACTGACCGAGCACTTGCCGTGGACTTTTGTCGATAATATAACGCATGCGTATGTCTCATCGTGACTGTCATTGTTGTTGAGGCGCGATATTCGAACGACACCCGGTATAAGACCTCGGCAATGATGTCGATGCATTCAACGTCTGCTGGGACTTCAATTGATTCGCCTGAAGCCCAATCGAAGATATCTTCTTCTTATTTCTCGCGAAAGATGAAATAAATTTTTGTGATATTCTCGCTGTCTTATTAACTTTATTCTGTTTTGTCTAAAATATAATGCTCGTTTATTAAACGAGGCTTCAAATAAGAATCTCAATACCGATTCGTAAAGATCGACCGATAATCTGGAATAACAGTCTCTTCGAAATTTCTCTTCGTCATTAGTTTCGAGTTCAAGAGAAACGATTTGTAAACCCCGTTGAATATTCGCATATCTTTGGACGCACCACTGGTGTTTATCGTGGATGTTTCCGCATTATCTTTAAGGCGTCGTTAGCGATATACACTGACCCAAAACTGACCCCGCGACTCGCGATAAAATTCTCCGGAATACTGTCGGTTCACTAGAAACGGAGTACACGGCATCCGATTTCTCCATCAGTATCTGTCGGTTTGACCAGCGAGAACATTCACGAGTCTTGTACATCTGCCAGTGAGTAATCCACGATTTCTGCTCACGATCTATTCAACTGCATAATCTGATCGAACGGATGTGTCGCGAAACGCGTCACGTAGGCAATTCTGTGACTAATCAGTCTATTGTGGAGTTTGGTTACATAATAATATATTCGCAAACACGCGGGAAGTACTTTCATTAATGTATTTTTTAATGCTCATGTGAAATAAATATCATTCTTTCATTAAAAACGCTACGAATTAATTCCAACACCTAATATATATAAGTGAATTCACAATTTTTATATAATATATATATATATATACTGAAAAAAAAAATGGTATTAATTAGAATTCTCATTCACTGTTAGATATCAAAAAAGCAATGGCATCTAATCCCTTAAGTTAAATAACATTGTTAAATAACATTGTGTTATTTTTAAATGTTACTTCTAAGTGTGTTAAAATGTAAATCAATTCATTCCATTGTACTTAGTTTCAAAATAAACAAGATTCATATTGATATGTGTACTTAGTAAATAATAAACTAAATTTTATTCAAATTTAATATATTTTTTGAGTTAAATTATTTAACGTCATTGTTTTAGTTAAATTAATAACATGTTGAATAGGAGCAATAGTGATCTATAGAAATGAAAAAGATGAAGATTGAAAATAACTTAAATTGAATAATTTTGACATTACAAATTTTATTAAACAGTGTTGTTAAATGTTGATAAATCAGAATTTTCTGGTTGAATTTATTATAATTTTAATTCAGATAACTAATTTTTTTCTGATTAACATGATTAGAATTTTCTGACTCGTATATTTCTATCAAACATTTTTTTCAGTGTGTGTTTTTTTATGTGTGTGTGCGTGTGCGTATTGTGATTAGAATTTAAATGAGAATCTTGTTTACCTCGGACTGATCAATACAATTAATCTTGTGTCATGCTTAATGATGTTGACATTATGAAAATTTATTCTCGATTTTAATATAGTTAAAATTATGAAATTCAAATTTCAAATAATTGGATGCATTTTGCATGTGTAACTATTTAGATATATGAAATGTAAAATATTGCATGTGGAACATTGATAAGTTTTGCTCAATTGAAATTTTGAATATTTCTGTCTACTACAAATGGAAAAATTTCAGTATTTATTTTTTTATATAACACTAGATATAATTATTTATCCTAATTTTTTATTGATATTTAATTAAATAGTTCATCAGTTTAAATCTAATTATTAAAAATTGATAAAGATATCTAATTATCTCGAAAGTTTAAATTCAAATCTCTTTTTAATTAATAACTTAATTTAAGAGTTACGATCTCTGATCACATTATTCCGTCGTGACAAACAATTAGATTTGACCGTGGATAAAACACCCCGAAGCCGTAGAGGTTTGTAAGTGCGTGAAAGGACCAAGTGCTTCATAAAAGAAGCTGTTCCCCGCAACGTTCATCATTCCGCGAATTATATCTGACGAGGATTCGCTCGTCAATCGTCCAAGTTTCCGTTTTTCTTTTGCTAGTGATATAAATGCGTCTTCTAAAAGTCATCTTTCATGTATTACGCGGGTGCATTAATTGTGCAGTGAATAAAGTACGCTGTGTATAAGCTAAGCGGATCGGAAATAACATGGTAAAGTATGTATAAATTTAATTGATGGACGCTCTCAATGAAGCTTAGTGTTTAAGAAATAAAAGGTAGCTGTGGAACGTTTAACAAAACGGCTGTAGGGCGGTTATCGATCAGCGTCCACCGCGAAATAGTTATGAATTAGTAAAAGCAATGTCGGCGCACCGCTTTCATGGCTAAATGGCAAACGCAATTTTCGAGACGGCCTGTTCAAACATAAGTGCCCGAAAGCTTCGCAAGTTGAAATTTTAATAAATCGTAGATTCAACTAGTTAAGCCGACCATTACGGCAAATCAGTGATTATCGCTCAGAGGCAACGTAGTCAAACATAATAGATTAATTGAACGTGATCAATTTGACGCGATATCGCGTGATCATGCGTGATAATGATTTGAAATTGCACTATGTAATGAATCACAGGCTGGGGACTTGAATAACTATGTTCATTTGTATTATGGCTCGTTAAAGTTGAAAGATGGTCAAGTCATACGAGGAATACAAACGTTGCAGATCTCTAATAGCGAATTGTGCTAACGGAAGACACATGACTCATGAATTTAAGCCATGTCAATTATTATCATGGCAACACTAGTAACAGTAAAATAACTAATTAGATGTATTTGTAATCAGTAATCTGTTAGTAATGAAGAATCATTTCATTGAAGAATTGTTCTAAAAATAAACATATCAATAAATGATTAATAAAAAGATGATTAATCACATTTAAAATAAATATCATTTGTTAAGTATTATAAAATGTTATTATGCTAAAAATATTAAGAAAATAAATACAGTTAATTAAAGATCGTAGTATACTCAAAGAAAAAGACATAGTGCCTTTACAAAAATCTAATACTGAAAGACGGTAATTAATTACTTATTTTAAGTAATGAAAGCATTGTTGTCCAGTACTTTTAGTACTCTAAATAAGTAATTATTTTATTGTCTTTCAATAATAAATTGGCCAATAATAAATGTTAGGTTATTTCTGTAAAGGTAATAAACTGTAAAGATGACAACTAGTTTATATGTGGAATTAATATACATAGATAAATAAATTATTTTATTTATTACAACTATTTTAGTTATGACAAGTATCATATAAAATAGCTTATTAAACTGCATACATTAACATTATAAAGTTTGTACAGCTGTCACCTTTATTCGTTACTAGTTTTTTAGTATAGATGATTTCTTAGAAATAATATAAAAGAATATCATTAAAGATGTAATATTGAAATATAGAAAGAATGTCTTTAGCAATTATTTTGCAGGGAAAAATACAGTTCAATTAATGCTTTAACGTATGTAATTAATCATAGGCGCAATTTGTTAAAAGTGATGTATTACAAAATTTAAATATACGTGACGGAAAAAGAAAAGATGATTTAATTTATTACATGTCTACAGGGAAAAATAAAATATGATCGAGTGTAAAGATGCATCGTATAAATCATTATTCATATAAATGTGCAATAACTAAAATAAATTTTATTGTACTAGAGATAAAATACGACAATAATGAAATACTTTAATACGAAAAACGCACAGATGAAAATTAATTAATCACAGAGGAAATTAATTATTTACACATTTCTAATAAATTTACTAAATACGGAATACAGATTGAGGTGTATTATGGATCGAGTGCGTGTTGAGTGCCCATACTATTAATTATTTCGCTAATTGCGGGCGTGCTGTGACACGCATAAACTCACCCACGCAAGCGTTCGCGAGTAGGGATATGATGGAGAGTACAAGTTTGACCGTACATCATATATGCATCAGTTTTCATGCGTATGTACATGCGAAGCAGTAGCTATCGCAGCCATCACCGAGCTCTATATAATTTCAATGTGAAATTTACGATTAATGAATACACAAGAAAGATGAAATCGTGAAAGTGAATATTGATCGCAAAATCTATTATAAACTCTGCTAAAAAACCAAGAATAAGACCACGTGGTAAGGAACACAGCGATATAAATAAAATTCTCGTGAAAGCGCTTAATTATTAAGTAATGTCCAAAGGATATACAGGGTTGGCCATATTCGACGGAAAGATGTTTTTTTTTCAATCATGGGAAA
>NW_011627135.1:4052837-4081228 GCF_000204515.1 Acromyrmex echinatior | reverse complement strand
CAGGAAATACCTTATATATTATTTAAAAAATAATAGTAAAAATGTATTAATTTCTTTTTTATTTTTTTATTTATTTAATAATTTATTCGTGAAAGCCTAAAAAGCTTAATAATTTATTTTCTTGACAGATCCAAGTAATGTGGCGGGCGCCACAAGCCGGCTCCGGGTGCGTCATTTTTACCGCGATGATTTTGGAGAACAACGTACGATGGTACGCGGAAGATGGTGCTCTCATTAAGACTATTTGCGAATTGACAAACACGGAAGTCGATAGTTTAAACGAAACTAAATGTTGCGCTTGCGACGAAGCAAAGTACTCGGTAAGATATAAAATATTTCGACAAATTTGACAGAAATATAAAAATTAATATAAAAATTTTATATTTTTTCAAATTTTATAAATAGCGTAATTTGTGTTTTTATTTTAATTTATGTCGACGTTACGATGACAGATGCACAAAACATAATCAACCTTATCTTTTCAGCTAACTATGGAGGGCATTTGGTCGAATAGAACGCACCCGAAAGATTTCCCATTTTCTGCCTGGTTGACTCATTTTAGCGACGTCATCGGTGCATCACACGAGCCAAATTTTTCCTTCTGGGGTAGAGATCATGTCGCGACGGATGGTTTTCGACAATTGGCTGAGTGGGGATCCGCGACGGGCGTGGAAGCGGAATTGAGAGAGAAAGCCAGGCACCTCAGGACGCTTATTAAAGCTGCCGGTCTATGGTATCCTAATGTTAATACAAATACAACGACGAGCTTTAGGTAAACATAGTTCGCTTATGAAATATGCATTTGGCAAAATATTAAAATTATTTGATTTCAATAACTGTAGTAATTAAATATATATAATTCCTAAATTTTATATTTTAAATAAATTATTTCAAAAGAATATTGTCAAAAAAGTTTGAATAATAAAAACGGAACAGTTGAACACGTGTCGCGATTATACACTTTTTAAATACTATATTTATATTAGATTAAGACATTGATTTTTTTAATATTTTCTCTTAAAAATAATAACAAGATTTTCAACAATTTAAATACATCAAATTCTCGATAATCTTTAATTTTATTATCTCGAATAATCTTTAATTTTTTAAATCTATCAATTTTATTTTTATTACTTTTCAGGGTAGATCGAGGACATCCTCTTCTCTCGGTGGCTTCGATGCTGGGTCCGTCTCCCGACTGGGTAGTAGGAGTGAGCAAATTGAATCTATGTCAGAAGGACTGCACCTGGACGAAGAGTATGATAATCGATCTTTATCCTTGGGATGCCGGTACTGACAACGGCATTAGTTATATGTCGCCAAATTCTGAGACGAAACCACGTGAAAAAATGAAGCCGATAACAACACTCTATCCGGAGGATCCGCGATCACCGTTTTATGATCCGTCCGGTAGGCCCATGCACCCACTGGCCAGATTGTACTTAAATCGGGAAAAAATTATTCCACGTGGATGCAGCGAGGAACTTCTGCAGCAGCAAGTAACTGATTTAGAAGTGGCCGAAAATACTGAGGATACATCGAGACGTATGCATGTTATGTCGTATTTTTAATAGTTGATCTTTTTTGAAAAAAAGCACTCAGAGAAAAACAAAGTGATGGCAATTATAAAGTAAACTTTATAAAAAATAAAAAAAAAACTAAAAACATGACAATAAGTTTTATATGTAGAATTAATGTACACATGTATGAATTAATGTATAGTTGGATAAGCTATTTTATAGTTACAATAATTATGAGAGAAAGTTTCTATATTAGTCTCTACATTAATTCTACATACAAAATTTATATAATTATCGTCTGTCTTTTTCTCTGAGCGCAGTCTCAGAGAAACTTAGAGATAATTCTTGTTACTGCTTTATCATCTATTACGATATTTGTTAGTGCCTTATCATCCACGATATTTTAATGACATTGTCATCAAGTCAATAGAGATTTTGAGCTTCATTAAAGTTTGTGAACTTCATCTTGGTAATTTAACTTTATTTTACTTTGAATTTTAAGCGGAATGCCAGACGACGGATTATTCGCCGTGGTCGTCGTGTTCAGTAACCTGCGGTAAAGGCTTAAGGATGCGCACGAGGTCGTATAGAATGCCAGAGAAAGCTGCTATGTTCAACTGTAACAGACAGCTGGTTTCGAAGGAAATGTGTGTCGCGTCTATTCCTGAATGCTCGTGAGTGCGTTCACGATTCCTTTGTCGCATTTTAATGAAGATTGAAAAATTGTCGAAGCCCAATAAGAATGGAATTGACGCGAATATAATATGTATTTCATGGATCAGTCGCTAAATAAATTTGAATCTTCATGCATATGTAAGATCGATATGTTATTTCAGGGGGGAGGAGGAGAGTGAAGATGATATAATTTCGCCGCAGAGCGATCCACTTTGCGAAACCACCGAATGGGGCGAGTGGTCCGAGTGTTCGAACACGTGCGGGATCGGTTTGAAAATGCGAACAAGAAGGTTCCGCGACCATCGCGGTCGCAAACGATGCCCGCTCGTGTCGCTCGTCGAGAAGGAGAAATGTATGGAACCACCATGTCAAGCGGGAACGGAAGAATTGCTTGATCCTGTGTGCAAGGTGCAGATTTTCAAAATCTATCTTGCCGCACACTTAGAGAAAAATATAATATAACTATAAAAGAGTCAACTATACAACTTTTATGTAAAATTAATGCACATATTGAATAAAACATGTATTTTATAGTTATTACAAACATAATTATTTTATTTAACTATGTACATGAATTTTATATATATATATTAAAAACTTGTATTGTTGCCACCTTTATAGTTGCTATGTCTTTTCTTTGAGGTAAAATAAAGATTCATCGCACAATAATTTACACAGTTTGATAACGATTTAAGGTGACGGATTGGTCCGATTGGTCGCCATGTAGTGCTTCTTGTGGCAAAGGTGTGAAACTGAGAACCAGATTGCTGATAGTCGATCCATCGCTGCAAGCGGAATGCTCTTCGCGCGTGGAATTACTTCAGCAAAGGCCATGTCTCGTTCAGTCGGACTGTACATTTGACATGGCAACAGCAAAAGGTAAAAAATATAAGAAATTTGAAGAATGTTTAAAGAACAAGGCTTTTTCCTTCGACAATTAAGATTAATCGGAATCAACAATTAAGATTCCGGAACTGACGCTAAAATCTATGACACAGTTATTGACGCAGGGTTTGTAAGACCCATTTAATTTGTATTGATTGAAAGACATTAATGAATTTCAAGGAACCAAGCTGATACAATGCGTACAAAAAAAGAATGGATATTAAATTTATTTTAATAAGAATAATATAAATGTGTAGATGTAACATAAAGAAACTGAATTATTTGACATTTTTGTATAAAACGACAATTACCATAATAGTAGATACAAAAATTAAGAATTAACAATAAATTCAAATATAACAATGTATTTTTTATTTAACATTACTTCACAGAAAAAACTGATTACTTTTATTTATCAAAATCTGTGTTATTAAAATAATCACGTAGAGGATCCAATTCAATGGACCCACCATTATCTCTGGAGAAATATAATTGAGTGGATCCAAGCTTCCCAGCTCCGGAGAGTTAATCTTTGCAACATGCATAAATTTTTGCAGTAGCTTCTGAAAATTATTATATTTATCTTTTTTACAGTCGTGTGTATGGAGGATGCAGATCCCGGCCCGTGCAGGGGTTACTTTCAGAGGTGGGCTTTCAACCCGCGGAAATTAATGTGTGTATCCTTCGCGTACGGCGGATGTCGTGGCAACCGGAATAATTTCCTAACGGCGGACGAGTGTGGCAATACCTGTAATGTTGTAAGTGACAACATTTCATCAAAAATCAACACGCGCGAGCGGGATGGAGATGTCATCTCAATTCTTGTTCTCAGGTGAGAGTTGCCCTTACTGGCCAGGCCTTTAACGAGACCGTAAACCGAGATCAAACACCTACCGACTCGTTGACTCCTCCTCCGCCACCTCCTCCCGTGGATTGTGTGGTGACTCGTTGGTCAAATTGGTCGCCGTGTAGTGTCACTTGCGGCGTTGGTCGCGTCACAAGTTATCGTACAATCGAGGTAAGCTAATTGGCTTCAGGCTGTTAGACGCGTTATTATTATATTAGTATTTGCGGAATTTGTGGTATATATGGCTCGCTGGAATAATATAAACTGTTGTGTCAGTATTATTAATGAAGTATGACGAAGCTTTCGTATATACATAATATTGTTACGAGACCTTTCCTGATAATATCATATTGGTTTATGCAATTAGCGAGAGGCTGCAAACGGCGGTCGTCCCTGTCCGAAGAAACTGCATCGTCGTTATCGTTGCGAGCTGGCGCCGTGCGAATGACTCTTTACTGATATTTAAATTAAGATATGCATACGTAGTAGATTAAGGAATATACTTAGGCAAAGGATCTGTCAAAAAAAGATAGTTTAATTACATCTGCAAAGAGGTAAATCTCTGTAAATTTTTAATCTTATTGTTAGAACGTACGAGACCTAAATACACGAATGCATAACGTGGATTATGTCCCGTGCGTAGTTTGATTATTTCTTATATTTCTCTGCTCCCGATGCTTTTCCTATATGCCAAAAAGCTTTATGGTAACGAAAAATTAATTTGATTAAAAATGTTTAAGTATCAAAAACCATTTTGGATTATCGTGTGTATTGCAAATGAAATATTTTAATAACTTTACACTTTGCAAAGCGATCCACGTTGAACATTCAACAAATTAATATTAATCGATGCCTTCATAAACTATCAATGTACATTACTGCCAGTCCTCTATTGCCAATATTTATCGCCTTTTAAAGTAATCGCGTTACAAACATTCCATGCTGTATTCTTTTTACAAAGTGCTGGATATGAAATAAACGGATTATCAGAATAAATATTTATTAATAGTTATTTGGTTTATATCGCCTGCTAACTCCCATCGAATTTCAATCGATACTACAAAACGCGGAATCGATATAATTGCTTTATATCGGATGGAACGTTTGTCTCCAATAACATATCCGTTCAAATTTAATGTATTCGAATCCCGTCGTTTGCAAATTAATATTGCGTCCATCAAATGAGGTGGTTAACCGTAATATTAAATTTGTGGTGTTGTACGGTGGAAAAAACAAAGAAAAACCTTTTTGGACAATTTTTGCTAATGTTTTAATACAAATGGAAAACGCGAAAATTAAATTCGGAGTTGGATAACCAGTTTATTCTCACCTCTCGTTATTCTTGCATTTTAGCTGCACGTTTTTTAAATAATACGTCATCTCGAGCAACATATGGATTGCTCGAGCGATTAATGCCGCAAGTGTCACGCCTGTTATTCTTATGTTTCAACGCATAAATTTCTTACGTAGAAATTCATGTGTCCATAATTCACTACGAACTCTGAATTGCGATCAGCTGTCTTTGGAAGATGTCCAAAGTCGCGTGCAACTCCAAGAAGTCTTTTGACGCCGTATATACGCGGCTTTCTATTACTTCTCGTATGTTTTCGCGCAAAAAGTCGCATATGATGTAGAAACACGAACAAATGGAATACTACTTCATGCATCTATAATCGTAAGAAAATTCGATTGGATTCGCAGGACTGTCGTTTTATTCAAATAATTCCGTTTTATTGTAATCATTCCGCGCTTTATCTTGCGCTTATTGAAATCATTGGTTCCACTTGCGTTTTGTTCGTTTTTTCTCTTTTCTTTCACAACAAATACTCGCTACTTATCACCAATTGGGAAATCTAACTTCACACAGTTACATTAATAATCTCATATAAATAATACACGTAGGTGGTATAATGACTAAATCACTGTACATCTACCAAGAACGCCAAACCGTCATATTATGTTTTTGAAATTATACATTAGAGATGTGTAAATAGTTCGAATTAGAATCGAATAGAATCAAATTATAATAAATTCGATTTGATTCATTTTCAAAACTGAGAGATACAAAATCGAATAAATTCGAAATTTCGAATCGGTGATTCAATTTTGAATCAATCACCTATTTTATTTACTTCATTTATGCATGGCTCTTTTAAATTACATGTGATTTATTTTCATTTATTTGAAAAATCTGAAAATAATTTATTACTTTTAAATTAGCTTTTAATGTAAATCTGGGAAAATTTGATTTTAAATCGATTTGTTTTCAAGATTTGATTCGATTCGATTTGACGTAAAAATTTCAAATTCGATTTAATTCGTTTTCGAATATGTTATTAAAAATTTAATTTGATTCAATTCGACCTCACAAATGCTTGATTTATACATCTCTATTATACACTAACTCTCTACGCAAGTAAATAAAATTTTCTTTTATAGTGTAATGCAGGATTTTTCAACCAGTATGCCCCGCGGTAGTGTATCACAAAGGATCTCCAAGAGTGTCACGAAAAGATAAAAAAAGTAAATGAATTTAAAAATAAATAAAAAAGCGAGTAAGGTGCAGAGTGAAAAGTATTGTAAAAAATTATGAATATTATTTAAATTATATTGTGTTTACTTTAATCTTTCATTTTAACCAAACTGATATCGTCATTGCTATAAAATCACTTTTAATACAATAAAATAAAAACCTTTGGAACCTTACTTTTTATTTCCATATATTATTTTGAAGATATCTGATAATATATCTAAGCTGAGCGTCGAAATTTGCATTTAATATTGTACGTTATTCAATGCGCCGCGAATTCAACGAGATTGAAAAATGCTGATGTAATGCAGCATGCAACTTCTTAAATTCATTAAATAACTCTCATTTAAAATTTACCTTTGCTTAAATCGCTTAATTATTTCGCTTAATTAATTCGCTCAGATCCTGTTGACCCTATTTCATTTAAAGGAATATTTCTTCGGCAGTTTGACCCGCTTGGTAAATATATAGTGCTTCTCTCAGTAATGATTATATATCTCTCTTATGCTGTTATCGAGATCACGAGAAGATCGATGACGAATAGGAGGACGAAGCGAGCGAGCAATTGGACAGTGCCCTCAGGGGCGACTTGCTCCTCAGGAACTTACCTGTGGTGCTGATCGCGCGGTTCGTTTGACATTAATGATAGTAATAATTGTTATTAATGTACATACACGTAATATCTAAGAAATAGTACGTAATATCTAGGATTCTCATTCCTTTAGGCCACTACTCGACTATGTACTACCGGCGGGTTCTTTGGTCGTGCCACTTGTATCTGCTCATCTGTGCCTCGCGAGAATCGATTCGATCGCTCGCCGATTTGACCTGGCGTAACGAAAGATTTAATCATTCGATAGTCCAAATATAGAAGAGTTACGCGTTGGATCGTTAAAAGACGACTCGTTAATAGTTACGTGCTTATAAATAACGAGCGATTGCTTCTCGGAAATTTTACAGAAATTTGAGATTTTAAAGATCCAGCCGCCTCTCCTTTGACGCAATCTATTGTGCATATCTTACGGAAAAAAGTTATTGTATAATTGATTCTTTCAGTACCGCGCGTTTGTGGCCGTTCTAAATACTATCATAGAATAAAAAATAATAGAAATCGTCCATTGGCAATGACTGATTATCGATTAGTTCGTGTGACTAGAGTGAGATAAGTATATGGAAAAAATTAAAAGTGAAAAAATTGAAGAAATAGTCGCTTGAAAGGAGCTAAGAGGCTACGAGATTCGCTCTTCAGTAGACCAGCTCTCTGAAGATACGATAGATTCAACATCTGTTCAGGTAACGCAATTCGTTGCGTCCCTCGACAGTTAACTTATAAGATAATATAACCATGTTTTTTTCACCCTTCTGTTACGAGATCTGACAGACTAGTGTTGGCTAGGCTATTTGCCATCGACTCATACATGCCACTTCCGTTCTGGCAGTAGTAGTAATAGTAATAATTCTCAATACAATCTACCGTCGATCGTTGCTCAAAGACTGCCGCGAGAAAGTACTGCAATCAATCATATATGATATTCCATCATCCCAACTAATTTAAAAAATAATTTTGAATAGTAGTAATACAAACACATAAAATACGATCTTGTATACTGCTGCTCGAGAAAATTTAAATTGAAAAAGATAAAAATATAAATTTACTACAATACTCATAGAAACTCTCCTTCACATGTATAAAATTAAGAATATAAAAATAAATATATATAAAATATAAGTAATAAATATGACGTACCAATAATCTTGAAGTGAAATTTTGAGCCGTTATTTCATTGAAGGAAGTATTCGTAGTAAAAGGATTGGTGAAGGGTAGAGGATGATATCCTAATGAAAGATAGGATTTCTTCGAGATTTCCGATCGACGTCGCTCTTACGTTTAATCGGCATGGCGCGTCGCGTCGCGAGAAAGGCATCATTGTGCGTCTGCCGACGTCGAGACGGTCGTGCCGCATGCGTACGTGCATGCATGCACGATCGTCGTCGACATCGTTCTAGCCTCATGGCCGTTGTAAACGAAGCTCGTAGCTGAGTTCCGATTGATGCTTCCTGTGTCAGCTGGTCGGCCGCCGCCCGTTGGCGACATATCCGTTTCCTCAGAGCCAACCGGCGGACACGTCATGGCCGGAAATCGGCTCGATGCCGGGAAGACGTTGCAGCTGTGTCGCCGATCCATTTCGCTTTGCCGTGATCGACGTCGAGCCACTCGCCACTACGCTCTCTTCGGTGGTCGATGGTGTCAGTGGAACGATAACACCTACAAAAAGAAACAAGGATGGCCACGTTGTACATATATAAATGTCTTTCTTGTTTATAAATATCGTACTTAACAAAAACATTTATTAATATTATATAAATTAGAAAGATTTTATGCGAAATTTTTATATGCAAAAAATAAATGTAAATTAACTCTTGATGAACAGGTCCCCCGTTTAGCACATCTCCTTTTATTTTATAAACTATTCGTGCAATTTTGACAGCTTGATTTAAAAGATAATTTGATGTTTTGTTCGATTCTGAGATCAAAAATAAAAAGATTCAAAATGTCAAATTTAATATGGTAAATATAATTTCTAAAAAATTATCTGATGATCATATAAAATATGGTTTTAGAAAATTTTTATTGCAAAATAATAAGTTTCTGATTTCAAAAATCCTTACAAAACAAGGTTTTCATTCAGTTTTTTTGTTAAAAAATTCCCGTCCTTAAAAAATTAAATTTATAATTAATAAGAAACTGTATAGACATTTCCACAAATTTAAATAACCATTTTTAATGTGCCTACATACCTTGTTACTCTAATTTATAATATGTTCTAGTTATAAGCTCAAATAATTACTCGAAGCAAGTGACGAACAGATAATGCATGATAGTTATATGCACGATAATGCACGTCATAATTGGTTCATCCTACACCTATATGCTCTCTCTGAAACAACATCCCATGCAATAATCAGTTCACCTTGTTGCGCGTTAATGTGCTCGCTGATGGCGATTTCGACGACGTCGAGACTGGGTTGCTGGCTCTGCGTAACTTCATGCCGTCGAGACGTCGTTATTGACGAATGCGGAGTTAATTCGGGACCTCGAGTGGGCACGCTGCTGGCGCGTTGCAGCTGCTTCTTCGAGGAGATCCTGGCTGCCAGGACGGTAGCGACCGAAGATGTCGTGCTCGAGTCTGCAGGATTCGTGTTGGTGCTGCTAGTCATCGCGGGCGTAGATGACCTCGAGGCGGAGAACTTCTTGCGCTTCTTCCTCAGGGCGGCCAGAGCTGGCCCCAGGCCGTGGGTAAACATGTGATGCGCCTCTTGATGCTGTACTTGATGATGTGCGTGATGAGAATGAGAGTGATGGGGATGTTGAGAGCTTTGTACATCGTGACTAGCACCCTCCAATGAGGATTTCGAGTCCGAGGAGCCTTCGGATCGTGAGCCACCGTCCTCGGACGCCGGCGAATATACCGAGTCCTCGGAACGAGATCTACCTGAGAAGAAAAAATGACGTTTATTTATAAAGTGATTTCATTATTATTCCGTTTAAATAAGAGATTTATATGGAAGAGAGAATCTTAATTGATGATATTATTAAAATATCTAATTACTCAGAGTGTTCAGATTAAATGCCTGTAATTAAGATTTAAGATTTTTATGCTCATTATGTAATTTAAATACATATTATGTATTATGTTTGACTCTCGTTTATTACCGGTTATTATACTGAAATCTTAGATATTTGCAACAATTTTTCTACTGATCAGTTGTAATTACGTTATGTCACATCGAATTAAACACTCGCGACTGTTTCCCTTTCTCAGCTGTTCGAAAGTCACTTATTGCTTAAATATCTTTTATCAGTTATTTTGGAATAAATCGTAACAGCTCATCTCTATCTTTATATCTTCTCTATAAGACTTTTCCGCAATCTCTCGCGCTTTCAATCTAATTTCGACATCATCAATTAAATCGTAAATTCTTTACAATTCTTTCTCGAATATATAAAATATTAGGAAGATAGGAAAAAAATATATTAATATGATAACGTGTTTTAATTTAATAACATAAAATTGTTTATTTTATTTTCTTCTTTTTATTCATTAATATTTAATATTAAAAATATTAAAAATATTTTTGAAACTTAAAACTTTAAAACTTTTCAAAAACTTTATAGAAATACAGTTTAAAATCATATTTCATTTTTTATATTAGGTGTTGGAATTAATTCGTAGCGTTTTTAATGAAAGAATGTTATTTATTTCACATGAGCATTAAAAAATACATTAATGAAAGTACTTCCCATCACTTGTAAAACGCTACGAATTAATTCCAACACCTAATAAATAAAGAGCGTATTAACTACATCTATTTTATACTCTCACATTCATTCAACGAATATTATAACGGATATCGAAATAGTTGGAGAATCAATAATATTAAATAAAATATTAATGCAAAGAAAATTTCAATTTACCGATTAGTCTGGAGACCCTTCCAGCTTTCGCAGCTTCGATCAAAGTGCCCCAACGCTTCTTCCGAGAGCTACTTCTGATGCTGTGACTTTGTCGCGACCCTGTAGCTAGCCCGGGTACGCTATTAGTGCTGGTATGATGTGGGCTCTTCTTCGGAGTTGTGCCCGGTCCAAATATGCCACTCAGGGTTGAGCCAAATAAATCATGATGAGAATTCTCATGCTGCGCTTGCTGAAGGGACGCGATGAATTCAGCTACGGGCGGTAGGGTGTTGCTTCCGCCTGGTTGTGGCCCGATGTTGAAACCTTTCATTAAGCGCCGCTCCTTCTGACGGTTTTTCTTGCCACCCGCACCTACGGACAGCTCTTTAAGGCTACCGTCTAGGAGACAAACAGAAAATCGGCGAGCAGCCTCAAGCAATCTACTAAAAAAAAAAAAACTCAAAAACTTAAATGGCTAAGGAAAAACAAGAGAAATCTAGAGACATGTATAATAATCATAACTTAACTAGCCTATAAATAAATTATATATTAAATTATACAAATTATATAAAATTTGTATGTATATGATATTAATTTACAAATGAATAATTTTTAGTGCAAGACAAGGAACTTTTTTTTAACGCACTTTGGGATGCTGAGTTTGAATTTACTGCCAGAAAAATTCTATCAAATTGAATTTTTAAGATATAGCATTTTTAAGATAGTATTCCTTTTTGAATAATTTGGATGCAATAAATGATGAACAAGACAAATATTTTTAACAGGATTTGACGATAATTAAGAAACGTTATCAGATATTAAGATAAAAATATGCTAAGTGATTTCTGCTGGACTTTAATACGTGAAAGTTATGTAAAATCCAAAAAGTCATAAAAATTAAACTCAATACTTCTAGTTGTAATTTCAATAAAATTTGACTATAATTGGAAAAAATGTTTCTTTTATAACTCATAAAAATTTGATAGAAATATTTCGATGACAGATGCAAGCTCATTATCAAAAATTAGAAAACAATTTTCATATGCTCTTGCACAAATCTTGTAAACTAATATAACGTGTGATATGTTAATTGTTCAACATATAATAAAAACTACAATAAATATGGAAGTAATATCGAAAATATTAATTAAACTTTTCTTTATTTTTTTTTATATTAACAAATAAGAATGAATAAAATAACTTTTACTATGCTTTCTAAATTCTTCTAAAATTCTCTATCGGCTGCAAAAGTTTTTCCTTTTTAAGATGTAGTGTATGCAAAAATAAAAATTAACAAAAAGTCAAAATAAAAATTGATTTAGTTTTAATATACAGGATTAAAATTAACAATTAAAATAGCTATTGGTTCAGCACATAAAAAAAAGAAAAAATTAATAAATTAAATTAGTACAATAATATTTATTTATTCAAAATTTGTGCGGATATATTTCTCTCACAAAAATTATTCTACATATTTTCTCATTAAGGCGAATTGGAAATTTAAGCCGATGTGATACTTACAGAGTCATCGGGTAAATTCTTAATTAGAGTAATTAGCCCCGAAACTAAATTAGTTCGGATGATTAATGGCGCTTTCTTTAGCTTCAAATTACAAGGGGTTACTTTTGCTCAATGACTAATGCGAGCGTTACTGCGAATAAAATAATGATTGGTATTCCCAAGCAGAATCGCAGAGTTAAATTCGAAGTTTCGACGCTCCACGTGATGCGATTAACAATTTGTGGATTACCAACAATTGCGTCGTTCGTATAATTCTCACCGTTAACTCGGAAACACATCCGTTCGTCGCCGCGGCGAATATACTTTTTGTTTAGTATCAAAATAATGTTTAATTGCACACCTTCGAGAGACGAGGGATTAATAATTTCATTCCGCTCGCATATTTTACGAATATTCATTTTCATATTCAATAAACTCTACAACAATATTGTTCTGAGTAAACGAGAATTCGTTCCTTTCAAAGGAAATTGAAAACACCCGCGATCAATATCCGCTATACATACACACTTGATTCTTACGGTAGCAAACACTGTGCAACTGAATCAATGCTTTCTCATGCGGGATATATGCAAGGCAATTTATTTTCTTCTCACTTTTCGTTTCGACTTACCGGTACCGCTGCTCGCTGCAGTGGAAGTGTTCATGCCAGAATTCTTCAATATCTCGATGAGCTCGCAACGAAACGCACTGATGTCTTGTTTGATCTCGTTCACATCATCCTCCGTGACACCTTCGCCCTCCGCTTTGCGTTGCTCCACCGTGACATATCGCCTCACCAAATTTCTCATGATACTCTGATATCTAAAGTCCCGCTCGGAAGCTTGTTTGACCTTTCGCTAAGATAAAAACCAGAAATCGAGACCCTTCAACTTCCAAAGTTTTCGTTACAAAGTGCATGTTACGCTTTATATAGTACGCCCCAGATTTGTCGAGCCATTACGGATCACGGATTCTTTGATGTACTAGATTTTCCCTTAGCGAAAATGTCGAACGTTGCTACGATATATTTTCTATCATGCATCTAAAAATAACTAATTATCTGAAAGTATATCTACAAAATATTATACGAAATTGTAACAATTATAAATAAAACTTCTTTAAATAATAAACCTAAATAACACGTAAGATTTGCTACATTTAAGAAGTTTTTATTTTTAATCGTGTAATAGCTTGATATTAGAAGATTTCTTGTTATTGTTGAGAATTGTTTCTACGCTCTTCAAGGAATCTATATAAGAAAACTTCGTAAAGAAAAACTTTGTGTACTTATATCTATGCCATATGATCTGTAAATATGTATGTACGGTAACTGAATCGTTGCAACTTATAATGATAAAAACTTCCTTGAATTTAATATCCCTTGCAAATTCCAAAAAAAAAGATGTGCGAACTTCTCTTCTGACACTTGAATTTCCGCTCTAAATATTCTATATAAGAACTTAATTTTAAAATCCAAAACGAAGCCAGAGTGCCCCGGAGAAATTCGTAAAAAGCATCTCTCATAACAGAATACATATTTCAATATCCTCCAGCATTCACGAATCCCCCGCGATATGCTAGCATTGACATCTTATTCTGTAGCTTTGCATTGGGCAAGCGATAAAAATTCAGATTCGAAAATTGAAGGTGGCTCGACTCTCCGGGGAATTTTCTTACAAAAGCGACGACGTCGCGGATGCTATTCTAGTCTTGCAAAAATCCGAGAACTGTCGTTCCTACCCTGATTGTTCGCATGTGCTCCTTTTTGGCTGCTCTGCTGTGTCCACAGAGCTTCCGATATATCCATTGTGCGACGTACCAGACGCTTTTCGGGGTCGGTATGATGTTAAACGGTGGAGGAACGGTACCGCCTTCCTCAAAATAGCTGATCCAGAGCTTGCTTCTCGCGAACTTCCACTCGACGTCGGCGCGTTCCTAATTACGAGCAGCGAATCACCCCGCTAATTAGTCTCGGCTAATTATAGATGCGAAAAGTACACGGTGAGGTACGATTTATCGTGTGTTTTCGATGTTGTTTTAGTGTTTCAAGAATCTCGCGCTCGTTTTCGCTAATTTTCACAGAGAATAAATGTTGCCTTTATAATATTATTAATTTATTTATATTAATTCATTTCATGCAACATTTAACGTAAATAAAATTTAGGGATTTATTTTCTCATTTTCTTCATTTCTCTTGGGTTTTTATTTGAATTAAACCTTATATATACAATAACGTTTGTAAATAAATTTCGCGGAAGATGCTGCACTTACCGAGATTAGTTGATAGGAATGATTCATCATGGCAATCAGGAGATTTAGGAGGACGACGATGTTAATAACTGAGTAAGTACCAAACATTAACATGCCCCAGAACCTGGTGAATACCTTAATACCGTCTAGTTCGAAGCTGTCGAGATCCACCAAGCCAAAAACCGCCCAGAAGAGTGTTTGTATTGTTTCAAACAGACTAGCCAAAATTCATATCATGTATTATCCGAAACAGCAAAAATTAAGCACATAAGAATTTAACTTAAAATAATAGAGAAATTCTATATATAGTTATAAAATACAAAATATTTATATCATAACTGTACAATTTGAATTCTAAATATATCAGGTAATGCTTCTTTTTCTTTTTTTTTCTACTAAAGATAAAATTCTTATGTAAACTTCCTCGGTTGTTAGTATATAAAAACACATATTTATAAGTAATAAAATACAATTAAATAATTATGTAGAATGTACATACTAAATGAAAATTAAAAGTAAACTTGTAGACGTTTTAACTTCGAATAATTCAATTTGTACTCAACATCACTAATTATCATATTAAAGAGGATTCAAATCTAAAGTCGAAATGTCTGCAAGTTTACAGTTTATTTTTAACTTTAGTTTAGTAAGCACATCTTATTTAATTGCTTACAAATTTGATCTTTTTTTTTTATAAATATATAATTTATGCACTAACAACCGCGAAGACGTCTCAAATAAACCTTTTATTGCATTAAATAAATTCTTTTTAATTTTATGTATTTTTTAAAAAGCAAATATTCAATGAAAGAAGTTATTGCGTACTTTGCAAATCGACGCCAAACAGTACACGCGTTAGGGTCAGCATTGATTGCGCTAACATTAGTCGCATATGACATTGCTGAGGGGCACTGTTTTTTCTCCATGTCGGCATAATACCAGAGAAGTTGATTGAGACCTATAATAAATGTTTCCTTTTATTAATCTTCACCTTGCTGCAATATATCTTATTGTGGCACTTTTATTTCATTTACCGCATGAGAAAGCGAAGAGGACCAACACGTAGAGGAAGAAGAATTTCATAATGTCCATAACCATCCTCGACAAGGAAACTTGCAGTGGACCGAGATGAGGATTCACGGAAAATATGTAGACAAGCTTTAGCGAACTGTAATGCGATATTATTTACTGCTTTTAATCTATACATAATACAAAGGATAATACAAAGTATTTATAATTCCCTACATTAACTTTCCCGACTCAGCTTTTACGTTATATCGTATTAATTCTCCAATGCAATCGAAGATTCATTTGCACTTAAAGTGCGATGCACTGATCATTCGCATTCAAAGCACGTTTTAAATATGCGTTTGCATACATTTTAAAGCTATCGCAACTAGATTGTAATTGAGAGATATCATGATATATCATAATTTGTTTTATTATTTTGCAACAGAGAGAATAAAAAGATTTAGTGACATTTATAAGATATACGAAAGGAGATTAATGTTCCTAGCTTATACCGCAATCGCATCCTGTCCTGAGCTTCCTGTACATCGACAAGAGATGCACGATTGGGCACTTGCAATTTATTACCTGAAGATGTTAGCGGCGGAGAAGAGGCCCTCAGAGATGAGCATCGGGTCCCAAGTGTCCCACTGCTCACGCTGGAGTTCGATCACCGAACCGGGCACCTGATCCTTATTCTCCTTTAGCACTCTGTAGTAAGCTACGACTCTGAGTGCCACTGTGGCTACGTATAGCGAATTCGTTACGAAGTCGATCACGTTCCACATATCGTTCACGTATTCCTCCAGGCCCACATCCCACAATTGTTTCACCTCCGACCAGATCAATCCCGACACCCAGGCCAATATAAACCTGCAATTTCGACCATCTGGTTTTGATCTTATTTCTGAACGAAAGAGACGCGACACGTCAATCGGCCTGCTTGCATAATTTATTCATCAATGAATTCTGCGCCTCGTAAATCGATTGATGCCAAAAATTTATTCGGAGAAGTTAGCACCTTTTCAGTAATATCTTTTTGATTATTCTTTTGATTATTCTTTTTTCTTTTCACACTTTTTCTTACACTCACAAATTTTACTGAAATATCTAAAAATTTTACTAGATATAGATATGAAAATAATTTCGTTTGCATAAATATAATTATATAGGACGCTCAAACTGGTTGTTAGAACATTAAAACTTTTTCCAGCATTGTCATCAACGTTTAACCTGGGAATATACGATCTGTCTAAAAAGTTTCGAACTGGATTCAGAAAAAAACCGAGAAATAAAGAGATATAAATTTTATTAATAAAGGACTTTCAACAAAGTCTCCTTCCCTCGATGCATGAATGCACTGCTCAGAACATTTTTCAATTGTCGGAAGCTTTTACAGTAGTCTTTTTTCGAAATAGTCTTTAATGCACTCGTCACATCGAAGGCTATTTCGAAGTAAATTCGTCTGGATATTTAAAATGTCATCAAAACGCATTGCTTTCATTTACATTTTCTTCAAAAGTCAAAACCATCTGTGTCAAAAAAAGCGACCATCGTCTTGATTTTGAATTTTGTTGCCCTCCCTTTTAGTTTTGCCCTTCCCTGAGACCGTCAATTTAAATTTTTAAACAAAATGTCAAATTTGATAACAGCTCGCTATCCTATTTTTGAAAATTTTCAAAAGAGAAAAATCTTTCTCTTTAAAAGAGAGAACGAAACCCACATTCGCCAGTCCTCAAAACATGTACTGCTTATATCATGAACAAAATCGTATAATAATTCAATGTTGTAGTAAAAGGTACTATAATTGTTGGAAAAATGACATTATTTATATGTTCAGAAAAAAAATCAGTCTCGGAACTTTTTAGATAAATCTGGGATATTTTTATATTCCAACGGCAAAAACATGTGAATTGTTGTAAAATATTGTTTCGTATGGATATTGTTTAAAATTTTTTTTTTTAATAACTATTTTTTACAAATCTTTAAATATACATTTTTATCAAAAAAAATTTTTTTTTAATGTTAATTTTTCCATCCTTATTTTTTGAAATACTGTCATAACGATATGGTTACGTTATGGTTAGCTATTTAATGCTCATTCTGTTTAATATTTGTTTGGTTTCCATTTACCTTTTTCAAAAAACCGTGATTAAATTCATATTCATATTTTTGAATACTAATAAATCGGAAACAGTCAATTATATATAATATATTATTAATAATAGTGATTTTAGTGAATAATAGTTAATTAGGATATAAAATCCCAATCGTTGTGGTATAAAATGATCATTCTGAGTAATCGTTTATATTATATAAAAAATATCAGATTACTCCTAAATTACCAAGCGTTCTACATTTGTTACGATGATTCAACAAAATTATTTTTAGATTCGTATCTAGCTAAATTTTTAGATATATTAACAAAAAAAAGCCATTTTTTCTGCTCTTTTATTATCATAATCGCTTGCTCGCGGTTTAACTTATTGATTTATTTTCGCACGAAAGTAGAATCTCAGTGATATCTTGTTAATAATACGTCAAACATAAATTTGTGATATGACAGGTCTTGTTCATCTTATTTCGATCTTGTCATCGTAAAAGAAAAAAAGGAGTCTTCGCGATTGCACGCGCGTTTCTGGGATTTATTTCGTTTACCACCGACTTACTACAGCATTACTGTGTAATGCTTCTATACGTTTTATATTACTATCTTTCGCACGAGCGGAGAGTAGCATAAACCGATAGATATTACATGAATTTTATCCAACTTTTTCTCTTCCTCTCTCTCTCTCTCTCTCTCTCTCTCTCTCTCTCTCTCTCTCTCTCTTTCTCTACTGAAGTATTATTTTTTCACGTTTACAATTTTCTTTCAAAATTTTTTATACTCCTCGCGTGTAAAACCTTACTCCTCGGAGTTACGAAACACGTGATATCGAGTTTAACGAATAATAACATGAAACACGAATACAAGCGCGAAATTGAAGGAAACCTTACCATTCCACAATCGTTGGTGCGGCACCTCTTTTCGTCGGCGCTGGTTCGTGCTCCACGACATCGTGTCCCATCCAATTACCGATCACGCTCTCTATCCGCTGACTAGCCAGTATTAACATGACTGCACAGGCAAAATTATGCGCATTCATCATCGTTAAAAATTCAGAACAATCGTAATTTAAATGTAAAGTCGTAACGGTGTAATGATAGATCGTGCAACTTGACTCAGTTGAGATAGAATTCATTTCAGCAGAGATTTAATTCGCGATTTAATGTCTCAGACGTTCAATGTTAGAAGTTAGAGAGCTACGATTAAAAAACGGCTCCTTAAAATTCCTTTAAATGAGAGAAAGAGTCTATATTTTAGATCTAATTAGTTATAATAATTAATAAAATTTGTCATGTTAATGGTGTAAATATATAATCGAATGAATAGCAGAAATCAAGTCAAAGATGTATCGTTCGTAATTGAACGAGCAATTAATCTCGGAGCAGTAATGCTCCTTAGCTGTTCGAATTCCATACATTAGTGCACGACTATTATTGGTAGCGGCACCAAAAGGTATTTGTAAACTGTTTGACGTTCGCAACGTAGATGTTTGATCTACCAACGTGCCGGAAAGTTAAATACGCCGTAAGAAACGCCGTTTGAGAACCATGTCGTTCTCTTTCCCGAATATTTCCGCAGGATGAGTCATATTGGATATCGTAAACGCGTGAAATTATTCGGACGGAAATCCGAAAATCATCAATCTATGAAATACACGTCTCATTTTTTTGTTTCTTTAATATAATAAATATTACATAATTACCGTCAAAATGATTTTTTTAGATGCTTTTTAGTTTTTTAAAGAGATTTTACAAAAATTTTGCGATATTTCAAGTCATATTAAATGTAGAAACTTAAAAAACTTATGGAAATTTACGTGTTATCATATTTTAAAACCGCGTAGTTGCAGACACAGTTTAAAGCATAAATTTCACATATTGAAAAAGTCATATAAAAAGATGGATATAATATACAAAGTTTAATATCTCTCTCCGAAATATGAAACTTAAAACATGTTTCTAATTTTTAAGATTATTTAACTTAGACGTCTCCCTTTTTTTTCTTTTAATTCAAAAAGATTATAAAAGTGACTTCCATTTTAACAATATTTTTTAAATATTTATATTTGCCTTGAATGCCAATTAAAAATTATTGATATAAAACTGACATTTCATCTATGACGATTCAATAATATACGTTTCGAATGCATGTAAACCAGATGAAAATGCATTCAATCAAATAATTGCTCTTATTTTTGTTTAATAGATAGAAAATTTAACTGTTCACGTTAAAAGCAAGATTCATGACTTGTTAGTTTCGCATGAAAATTTCCCCGCGGAATTATTTGATTAGCAAGATAACGTAATAGAGCAAAGGTTTAATTGTTTCACACATTAATGAAATGCCGCAACAGAGAATGCTACAATCCAAGATAATGAAAGATGGATGCACAAGTATCTAAAATTTTCAAACAAATATTTCACATTCAAATTTTTTAGTAGATTCTGCAAAAATTGTAAAAGTAAAAAATAAAATAAATGATTCCAAAAGAGCTGAATCAAATATATTGCGCCGAATTTTCATATATTGACTTTCCAAGTAATGATCAAATATTAACTTTTGTAAATCAAATAACGTCGCCAATTTCAAAATTTTAATCATGATAAGGTACGATTATTTGAAATTATTTTCACGTATCGACTAGAAATCACCTCGATTACATATATCGATTTCGAAAACAAAACATTATATCGTGCAACTGTAATTGAAGACCGGAAAGAGAGATGTTTGTAAGTATGGATGGTTAGTATCAAACTGATTCAGCGGTGCAACCGATATTTCCGGAATGAACCGGATATTTGGGTCACGCTGATCAAGTGTGATGAACAATCTAGGAAATAGCAGGTTACGGCCGGATGTCGTGCCAAGTGGTTAGATTTAAAGCGTGACATAAAATAACCCTGAGTGTGAAACAACCGGCCTGTTATCAAAATGTTTCGTGCGTATCATATGTGTTGGCATAAAAATTCATTTATCTTAACTTCTCTTTAAATTTTTTATACAGTTAGTGAATGTGAAACAGCGATTTACACTCGATTTAGTTGTAACTTCTAAAGTTAGACTTTATCTAAATAAAATTATGTCGCAACATAAGCTCTCTTGTAAAAGATAAAGATATACTTACATAGAAAAGTGAAATATGACGCAGAGTGACAGATGAATTTGATAAATGGCTTCCTCATGGTTTTGCCGATCATGCTATGGGGTGCAATAATGTAAGCTACGCTGAAGAACGGAAAAAGGACGCCGATCCTGACGATCTCCAGCGCCTGGAGAAACATGTTCTTCCTTCGAAACCCTGGCAGACCCTCGTACCAGATCGATGCCAGTAGCTGCTGCACGTTAGGATGCGCTACGAACTGGAAATATCCAAGCGATATTGACCGACAGTTTCCGGTCATGCGATTGGGAGAAGGTGGCAGTCTCTCACGCAATCAGAATTTGAACTGCAATTACTATCTTCCAAATGTCATCCTTAATTATCACACACTAACGAACGTTTTACGTCTTTAATCGTTTAATCAAATTAAATATTTGATTATTTCTGCGTCAATGCTCCAAAAGTTGCAAAATGTTACAATAATTGATGATAAATTTGCGATATAATTGTTACTTTACGTATAGTTGAAATAATGAAAATGTCTCGATAAAATATGATTAAAAAGTTGTAAAATAAAAAATTTTTCACAGACATCAAAGCTCCAACGTCATAAAATACTAGAGAAAAAACTTTTTAAACAAAATTAATACAATAAAAATTAGTTATAGTAAAATTAATTATAACAAAATAAAATTAAATATAATAAAAAACTTTTTAAATAAAATTTTAGTAAGAAATAAATTATATTTTAAAACAAATGGACCCAAACAGAGTTAAATCTTTATTGTAGTCATTTAAATTTTTTTCAGTGGATTCTCTTACATTGTCGCTTCACACAGAAATTGCAAACCTAGAAAAAAATTCACGCGCTTGACAAATTTAAATAATTATATTCGCAAATGCGGTTTTCATTATTGAAGACAGCAAAATCTATTTCTAATTCCATATCCGGTATAAAAAAATTGTAGGGTTTACTTTGATTTGCATCCCATACCTTCTTTTGTCTTAGCTTAATAGCTAATTTTAAGCGGTTAAGATGCATCCTCTCTCCGTGCTCAAAAGCTGGTCCCGTTGGGTCGTGATTCTAGTGTGGTCCAGCAATGCGGTCGCGAAGTCTTGACACTGTCTTCGGAGTTCCTGAAATCACCACGACAGTTGCTGCCAATCATAATACCGAAATGCAATTTCGAATGCATTCTCTCCGAAGCATCTAATTTCTTAAGGCGCTGAAAATAATTCTCCTAATTTCTCTCATAATTTCAGAGATCTCGCTCGCAATTGCTCGATATTCCTGAAGGGAATTCGGTAGATTCTTCGCGTTGTCTCTTGCGTGTCGGGAATTGCGAGCCGAGAAAGAATTCGCGCGCTTGACGAAGCGAAATCGAACTTCCAGGGTTTCTGCAAGATCGACAAGCACGCTCGAGTTCCTATCCTAATCGTTTTCAGTCTTGCCTCGACTTCAACTGAATTCTCGTTATGCACTCACGCGGATATAGATGTTTTCTGCATTGTTAGCCAAAAATCGCCGCGAAAAGTTATACTTAACTTCATAAAAAAGCAAATGATGAGAAAATTGTGCTGTTATAATATATTTTTGTTTTCGATTGCCAGGCAAATATTTACATTACCCATCGATTGAGAATTTGTGTTTCAAAACATTTCGTACCTCAGTGTAACAATTTTCGATTTCATAAAATTGCTCTTTTGATCGAGCATATCGGGTTTTCTTGTGCCGTTATTTTTTTACAGTTCAATATACGTGCGACACAAAAGAAGCCAAAGAGCAACCGAGCATGAGTAACTGACGTGATTGTAAGATTACACATCTCCTATCTGGAGAAGACCATCGTTACTCTAAATTGTCTGCAACATCAAGTTATGAACCTTCCATCTCAAAGACATGTCATAAACTGAAGTTATTTTGTGCGAAGATATACAATATGATATTTAACGTGTTTCTCAATATTTTCCTACGAGAAATGTATCCTTTTTCGATACATGCAGATACATCACATAAAATTTAATATATTTAATCAATAAAAATATTGAAATAAATATATTGAAAAAGAATTTATTACAATAAATTTTAATAAATATTTGTTTGAACAGTACTGACTAAATATATATTTGATAAATGTAAACATATATTTATTTGGTACAAGAACTATTAATTCGATTTAAGTATCATTGATTTTTATTGGTAAATATTTACTTACCATAAGTAAATGTTTCATTACTCTTACTAGTACCTACTCTTTAAACAAATATTTATTACAATTTAATAAATTTTTTTTCAATATATATTTAAAGTGGATAAAAGATTACAAATACAATTAGCCCTTAATCTTTTCAATATAATATACTTTTTTTCCAATGCTTTTTTCATTCCTTAAATTTGTTCTACAATGTGCTTTTTGTTCCCTGTTTCTTGCTTTTTGCTATTATTTATATCTCGTTTTTTTGCTTTTTATCCGGTTTTTTTTGTTTTATATCGTCCGAGATAAAAATTAACGAACTTCGAAAGAAATAAGAAATATGTAGCAAGAAATACAATTGTCGATAAAATGATTGCAAAGCAGAAAAAACAAAAGGTAAAAAATAAAAACAGGAAACAAAGAGCACAATGTAGAATAGGTTTTACAATTTTTTTATTAATAAAGATACATGCATTCTCTTAGTACCTTATGTTCCTTAATGTCTGACGTTCCAATTAAAACAATTATTTCCAATATGTTTATTTTTATGAAAATTATGAGCAATTGAACTTGATTTTGCATATTGTTATATCCAAGTGTATTATTTCCGTAGTGTGTCATCTAAGAGTTAACTTCAAAAATAACGAATAAAGATAAAGCAAGAAAGAATGGAAGAAAAACGGGAAACATTTACGGCAATTTATCACAAGCTTCATTCACTTTACTTTCGAAGTCGTCTTCATCGAACTGGTACGTCAAGATCGGCACTTGAGAGATGGGGAACGATACAATAGCAAAATGGGAGTAAAAAGACGGAGTTTTCCAAAGAAAAAGAGGTGAATAAGGAACAGAGGGTCAAAGAAATGGCTGATGGCGATGTCGAAAGGGTACAAGGAGGGCTATAGAGAAAACCGGAACGTTGACGAGGCTGAAAGGGAGAACAAAGGGTGTGCCAGGGAAACTATAAAGCAACTCGATAGCGCCGCTGCTCAATATATTACTACTGCGAAGTGCGATTTATGCGTGTATAAATCAAAAGTTCCTTGAGCGTGGTGAGCACTTAAACTTTCACCACTTAAGCACCGTAAAGAATCAGGAAGAGAAGCTAACATAGAGCTTCGCGAGGAATGCGCTCGAGCAGAACTTGAAAGACGAAACGGACGGAAAGGAAAGCATGGATGTACATCTGCACGACCGCTGAATTAAAGAAAACACGTGTTAACTGCTGTGGCTCGCTAACCAAGATAAATTTGTTTCGTAAAACCGGAACACCGCTGTGAAGGAAGAAACATCGCCGAAGGAAGCAACACATGTGTCTTAATCTGTAGCTTGGAAAGAGAGTAAACCGTCCGAGAAGAAGTTTTGATCATTTAACTATATATTCATGATATATGAAGAATTATAATATGTAATTTCCAGGGTTGGGAAAAGTAACTTAAAGTAATTAATCTAGATGCTAAATGAATTAATCAAATAAGTAAGGAAAAGGCTAATGGGGTAGATGCGGAGATTTTGGTACATATAAATAATATTTTTAAATGTCAATTCTAAATCTTTCAGTTATATAAACTATATACGCGCTGCTTATTATCGGATTAGAAATGTAATTATAAACTCAAGCTGAAATAATATTATAATTAAATTGATTATCGAATTGGTAATAACGCTACTAATAAAAATAACTAATGCCTTAAAACCTTATAAATAATTGATTGAGAAAATTATTACCTCAACCAGATTATTTTATAAAAAAATAATTCATTATTATTACTGTTTTTTTTAATAACTGATTAATGTTGTTGGTTACTGTTTTAAAAAAAGTACTTTATTATCAATAACATTATTAAAAAATTAACAAATCATTACAATTTTCGTATATCGAGTTTTAACGACGTTTTTTTTTAAATGGCATCCAATTGTCTATGTCGCTTATTGACTTATAGTTTAACAGGAAATCTATTATGTGATTAATCGCAACATAATCAAACGTAACACTCCCTTCTTCCAAAACTCGTTTATGAGCATTCTATATACATATACATTTGTACGAAATGATGATAAAAATAACGATTATTACTCATTATTATTACAAAAAAAATGGAACGGTGATACCATTAACGGTATTACAAATAAGGAAACATAACATCATTATCTATTCATTACTGAAAAATAATTGTAATGATAATAAAATTGGAAGTAACGCGTAACTTTCCTAGTAATTCCAATGCGATAGCCAATGCGAATTTCGATTTGTTTTACTTCTTTTTTTACTTTCGAAATAAGACTTAACGAGCATATACTGTTTGCATTTGTATATGTATCAATAAAAATTATAAATAATAAATAAAACATTTTTAAAATGCTTTCGAAAAATGTTAATCGATGACGAATTGTTAAAACAACTGTTAGAGTGTTGCGTATGTAAAATGTCGATTTTATGTGATCTTCAAGTAATTTCTGAAAAAAGTAATTTACAATTTACTATCAAAAAATCGCAAACATTTGACAGCAAGTGAATTATGTTTTTACAAATAAAATACGTCATTCGATGTTTGTTTTATAAAACGTTGTATAGGTAAAATTGAAAGTTTTGGCATCAAATACTTCAATACGCAAAAATCCAATGGAATATTATTTAGGAATATTCATAAATATATCAATTTCTTGCCTGATATTCGCATTTGAATTCGTGCTCCAAAAACGAAAGTCGTCGAAGTTCCCAAGAGAGTTCAAAAGCAGTCAGGATAGGATCCTTAGATGACAGTGCTATCAAAGACGGCGACGCCAATGCCCGATAGGCGTTTATTCGGCTCCTCGAATGCCTCAGGGAATCCTCCATTCTTGATGTCACGCACTCGTCGCATCTAAAAGAAATAACAAATGGCAACAACAAGTCGAAATGAAAACGACTTGGTGACACACTGCCTGGCGTTCACCGTTTTCTCTAATATTTCCCAGGGCGACCATGTGTCTCGCGATGTTACATCATCTTTTACGTTGAAAAGACCTCTTTTATCAACCTTTCAAGCGTTATGCGACGAAAAGTCTAGCTTCAAATTGAGAAAACGCTGACCGCTGTATATATTTCTTTTTATATCACGGATATATGAACAAAATAAATAACTTTAGACATACAAAGAGACGACTTTAAATAATACTTTTTGTATAAATTTCGAGTAAAGAAACGATATTTTTCGCACAAAAGCTGCGCGCTATGAATGATGAATGTAAGTACTGCACTCGGTACAGCTTTTGTCCGAAAAATGGCTACTTTTCACGCCAAACTACTACGAAAAATATTGTTGTTCAAAATTGCCCCGTTTGAAACTATTCCTCTATGTACGAGTGTTTTAGTCGAGCAAATACATATCGTTTTCATATAACGCATTACGACGCAATATAAAGTTCTTCCTCTGCTTTTACCGATTCAAAAAATTTTCTGCAGTTTCAATGCACAGAAGCTTAATATAATGCGATTATCACAGATTAAATTTTCTCTAGAAAGAGGTGATGATAACGCGGCATTTATGTACGCTTAACCTAATTTAATTACGCTTTTGTCGCATTTGTATATAAAGGAATAAGATGATAAATCAGCAGAAGGAATCAATTAGCTAAAAAGAGCGTTCTTAGTTAAGGATCACTTTTAAAGCATTTATAAAAAGTTAACTTTATTGAGTGATAAATATCAGAATTTTTTAATATTTACATAAAATATTCATATACTTTTGTTGTCCATTATCTAATTTTATCTTCTACTTACTAAATAAATAGGATATCTCAGGAAAGTTAAATTATTATTAAAACAAATATCTCGATTTTTTATCACAAATATAAATGCTCCAAGAGACACTTTTAACAGAAACTTTGTTAAAACATTCAGAATGTTAAGAAGTAAGCTATAAAATATGCAAGACAGTGTACAGTAAATATTGTAATATATAATAATACCAAAAGAACAATTTTGACGTAAATTATTTTCTTTGTACGTTAAGCTCCTTTAATTTTCTTTCACAAGCATAAAAGCGTTTAATGAATCTTCTTACCCACAGCGAACATCGTGTGGCATCGGCAGAATCGATCCACGATCTAGGAGAATTTTTATAATTTCGTAGTTATCCCTGTGGGCCGACAGGATCAATGGCGTAATGTCGGGCGTGAACGTGGCTGTATCAGGAGGTAGAGCCTCCCAGCTCTAAAGAATTAAACCGCAAGTCATTACTTTCATAAAATTTTGTCGCTTGACAATCTCTCTCACACGTGCGTACAAGCAATTTTTCATTTAACTCCTTTGATCTAAAACTATTATCCACAGATCGCTTTTTGCAGTTATTCCTCTTCAAAGAAAAAGACATAGTGATGGCAAAAACTATTGTATAAAAATGACAATAGTACACGTATATACGTATATAGAATTAATATATATATAATAATCAAATGAACTATTTTATAGTTCGTATAATTATAAAATAGTTTATTCAATTATTATGTACATAAATTTATTTATCTATATATACAATTTATAATAATAATTATATTAATTCTACGTATAAGACTTGTTTAATGGTTAAACTTGTTTAATCATCTTTAGTTGCCATCACTCTGTTTTTCTTTAAATGTTCGTCGAGTACAATTGGCATCTGAATTGTAACAAGTTCCGATAAATAAAATAATATCAAATATCAATCATAACTTGATGAAGTGGAGTAATAAGTAATAAGTCGAGTAAATAAAGAATATTTTTTTCGCGTAACAATCGACAAATAATCTCTCTTGGTGCAGACTTGCGCTGCCATTGTACCAGCATGATCGGTTTAATCAGTCATCGTCACGGGTGGTAACCTCTTTCTTCACAGGGAACCAATTCTCCCCATATAATGAATTCGTCCGGTCCTTTCGGACTCATTCTGGATATCATTCCGTTGAAGTTCTGCGAAAGCTGATTTCTCGTTAAATCCGATTAGAGCTCGGTTCGAAATTTCGTATTCTTCTACTTTTTTCTATTACAACCTCGTTCCCGCTCTACCAGATTTCTTTCATTGCTGTCACAAATGACTTTATACTTTGAAGAAATCGTCTTTATGGCAGAGAAGGTAAGACTATTTGATAGCGGGATAAAGTATGGAAAAATCGATTGTGGATCAACTGACACGATAAGTAATCGATTTACGAACTTCAATCAGCAATCAGCAGAATTTTTATCTACATATTTTACTTTTTCGAATGACGCTTGTGTTAGATTATGCTACTACAGATAGGTAGATGCAATGTAAAAGTTCGACCGTAAAACTAGAATATAGGTACATTATTCTATATAT
>NW_011627135.1:3961264-4052772 GCF_000204515.1 Acromyrmex echinatior | reverse complement strand
TATATATATATATATCACGTAAAAAAATTGCAAGATTATTATTTAATTAAAAAACTCGATCTGTGTACTTTACGACAATATGGTTAGCTTTTACTAATTAAAACAAATCAACATAGAACATAATTAAAAAATATTTTTTCTAAAATAATACAATTTTAATTATAATTTAAAAAATTAATATTTACATTTTTTTAAATTATATAAGATTGACTCTAATATTGTACGTTATATTAAAACAAAAAACAAACAAAGAATAATTTAAATATAACAAGAATATTTACATTTTTTTAAATCATGTAAAACTGATTAATAAATTATATTATATGTAATTATTATATTCCCTCTCTCTCACACACGCACACACACACACTTTTATTCAGATATAAAAGATGTCGATACAGACGCTTACGTGTGGCTCGCCATTCCTGTGAAGGGTCTCCTCATGCTCTAAAAGGACCTCCACTGCTTCAACGAATTCCTCGGAGATAGCATGAAGGAGTGCATCCTTGGTATCGACCTTGTGCTCTATTAAAAGCTCCACCATCTCTAGATTTTCATTATCGATCGCCATGAGGAGGGCCGATCGTCCGAGAGGATCCACGCAGTTAATGTTAATGTCGGCCTCGTGAGCTTTTTGGAGCATTCTGTAGTGACAGGAGGGTATTTGGAAGATTGATGAATTGCCATGTAGGATTCGTAAGTGCAAACATTCGTATATAGAAAATCCCAAAATTATCGGATATCTTTTTAGCAAATTGTCACGGTTAGGAGAAATAATTTGTTTAAATAATATCGATCGAAATCATTTATTAGATCTTTTTAATTTGTAGCATTATATATATTTGCAAATATATATTTCAAATTAAATTCTATTAGATATTTAGAATTATCTATAAAATTTTGTCATTTATTTTTTAAACTTAATTTAAATCCCATATTTTTAATAAAGATAATTACTTGAAAACTATAAGTGCTTCAATATTTCTGTCAACTAGAATTTTACTTCAACAAAGAATTTGTAATAGAAAAAATATTCGATAACTTCGAGACTTATACAACTTTAAAAATAATTATTTGATAATATAACTTTATCAAAAGTTAGAGAAAAAAACCTGTCTTTTTCAAATGGATTTGACTGCTTCTTGTTACAATCAGAATGAAAAAGCGATGTCAAATCAAAAGTTATGACTATAAATTATAACAGATGAATTTTGTGAAAGTGGCAAGTTAATCATAGATAGCAATCAGCTTCAATTACGGTAACATGAAAGCATAACAGGGAGAATTCTTGAAAGTTTCAAAATCGCGCAAGCAAGCTTATAAGATAATTAGAAAATTTTGTGCCGTACACACGTCGAGCGGAAGTTCATTTATTTGAAGAATGTGTAATATACACTAATTATTTTTTACAATAATATCAGGATGCATTAAGTAATAATAAACTAAAAAAAAATTTTAAAAGAATTTAACTACCTATTTTAACTTTTTATATAAATCGTACGTATTTTTATAAATATTATAAGATTTTTAAAACTTTATTGTTTTCAAAATCATATAATATTTATAAAAATCATATGATTCTTATATAATATTGTACATATTTTTGTAGGACACGCACGCCAAAATTAAATTATGTCCGTTTCTACAATGTAGATTAATTAATTTAATCTCACCTTTTTAAAAAAAAATGTTTCAATATATGATTAATTATTCAGTAACTAGTTAATCAGTATATTGAAACACTTTTTTCTAAGAACAATTTAACTAATTCTTCATGTTTCTTCAAAATTTTCCAGTTTTAAGAATTAAAAATTATAAAAGTAATTAAATCAAGATTGAAGTTATAATTTGGGTAGAAATCAACATTAATGCTATAAAATATAAAACTTGTTTCAGAAAGTTTAAGTGAAATAAAATTTCTACGTAATGTTGCAACACAGTTAACTTCTATAAAAAAATTTATTGCTATTAACTTTTATTCTTTCTTTTTTTTGTACGAAAGAAGTTTTCTTGTCCTTCCTAGATATCTGCTCGCACGACAAATCCCACAATCGACACAATTATCTATTTTCGTTAGCAGTAACACGTGCACGCGTGTCAGTGCACGTGTCTAGATATTTCTTATAATAGCTCTATTAGGATAACGAGGACATACGATAATCATACTCTTAATTCGCGGAATAAAAGGATGAAAAGATAGAGAAGCTTGTAGGGATACACGTGTGCATCGCGTAAGGATACACGTGTATGAACGAAATGCAAACAAGATGAAACTCGTTCCATATTTGTATATAAATAAGTTATTTCTTTACTTAAATAAATGTTTTATATACGTATATAAAAAAAACTTCTTTTCTTTTCTTCTATCTCTTTTTTCTTCTCTTTCTTTTTTTAATATACACATGCAATGTTCTCAGGCTATCAAAAAACAGCACATCTGCCTGCAAAAAGTTTTTTATGTTACGAAAATTTCGGAGTGCATACATCAATGTAAAGTGAAATATTAAAAATAAATACACATCTGATTAAATTCTAAGGAAATTCTTTCATTTTTTCGCCTTGTATTCTCCTCTGCTAATAAAAAAGTCAAAAATATTTATAAATTTTTAACTATAAATTTCAACTGACCTTCTAACGGAAGCCACATCTCCGCGCTCGACAGCGAGAAGATATTTCTTTTCCTGAAGCGACAGGCTGGCCATTTCCTGATGAGGTCTCACGACGTTCTCTTCCTCCATCATGCCGTGTATGCTGTGCCTCTATAAGCGCAATATTTTTATTTTATTTGTCTGAGTGTATCTATACATTTAGACATACAGGAGAGTGAGAAAATTGCGGATATGGGGTAAATACAAACGATACTATTGCAGTATAGCAAAGTAATCTCTCTAATAATCTCTCATTTCTCATATTCAATGATAGTCTGATGTACACTTACAATTAGTGTGGCAATATAATGATTGTAAAACACATACACCGTTTAAAATAAATATTAAGTGAGTATGATTTTCGATGATTGTGATGTAGAAGAGAATCAGGGAATTTGTGAGTACCTAAGAGAAAAGTTAGATAAAACCGAAGAGAGTATCAATTATTGAAGTTTCGAAGTATTCGAAGAATATTTTTGACCTTAAACTATAATAATTATTTATATATTAGTGTTATAATTAATATTTATATATTTATGAAACGCTACGAATTAATTCCAACACCTAATATAATTTTAAACAAAAAAAAAAAACAAAACTGATTCACGCTCTGCGTGCTGAATAATTTTAAATAAAAAGGATTTTATTTTATGTTTAACATTATATTAATTTATATCGATATATATTAATTTATAATGATATTAATTTATATTGATAACATATGAATATTAATTATATATATTTGAAGCAATAACCAAAGTATCTTTCAAATAAAGATTTTATTTTATTAATTAAATAAAACGTGTCAAAGCAAAACTTTGTGCCATTTTGTAAATTTTTCAGACTGAAGGAAAAGTTTATTTTCTTGAAAACTATCACTTAAAAAAATTTCACAATTTGTTGTTAATTCACGCTTAAACTCGAAAGTTAATAAATGTTCCTTCTAAATTTTGTAAGATATATTAGGAGTTACATATTGTTTAATGCAAATCTTGCAGGGGAGAGAGTTCTTCTGGAAAACAAATAGCATTAATAACATAATTTCCATAGCTATCGCCTATGCGAGAGAAATGCAAAGATGGTCAGATTTCTCAGTGTTATCTCATCTTTTTCCGGTGCAGCATTTCTTTAGCAACGCGCGAGCATTCGTGTCTCTAAATGTTTTCGCCTCGTTTTACAGTATACTATTGTAATTGTCGCACTATTTGAAACGCGCGTTAAGTTATACAAATTTCGTCTAGTGGCCCTAGCCTCATTTTCCACCGTCATTGTACCGGTCATGCACGATTCAACGCTCACTACGTGATTTTGCGTCGCGCTCACGCGGAAGTTGCATACCGAATCTGGAGCGAGCGTATGCGTTCGTGTGCAGAAGTGTAGTTAACGAGGTGAAATGCACCCAGTTTCGAGGATCAATTGTGTCCCTCATAACTGTGTTCGAGGAATGCAGCGTATCATTACATACTAACACAATGCTTTCACATTACGATTGGTCGTTTGCTTTGAACTACGAATCCTTTCCACTGATTTTAATTAATTATTCATCAGTTATTATAATTAATTTAGTCGTACGCGACCCATTCTTACAATCTTTTTTTCTAATACGATATATCACACATAATATATCGTAATATGGATATTATATATTATATTTGCTCTAACTATTTCATGTTAAATATTTTTTAAATTAAACCAAGTATCTGAAGGCTCAAAAAATTAAAATTTAAATAAGAAGCGACATAGAGCAATGAGCCAAGTACGATGTCAGTACACAATATTATAATTAATAGGTTGACAAAGTCCCATGGGATTTTGATTTTATATTTGACAATATACTAATTATATTGTAATATTGTTGGCTCATTGTTCTATGTTGTTTAAATATTTTGAATCTTAAGTTAAAAAAAAGTGCTATCACTTGAAAATGTTATCACTTGAGTTCATAGAATTATTTTTGTGGAATTCAAGAACACATATCACTTGAGTTGAGTAAGATAATACAATTATGTCCGAAGAAAATGGTCTTGAAAGTGCTTAAAAATTTAGCTAGCTACAGGTTTAAAAATAATTTTATTTAGACCAAAATAATTATGTAGAACGCTCAAACTTGTTGCTAAAATGCTAAAATTTTTTGCAGCATTGCTTATCATACTCAACATTCCTACGTAATTATTTTGATGGTCCAGCAAAATAATTATTTTCAAATCTGTATCTGATTAAATTTTTAGATACTTCAACAAAATCATTTTTTTTGTGTGGGACTTGGCATTAGTTATAATCAAATCTATTATACAATTGATATATTTTTAAAAATGAAATATAATACCACTTAGATTTAATTTTTTAATTTGATACAAATACAACAGGTTTTTATTTAAAGAGCACATTTATACTGACGTTCTTTTTAAATCGTAATTAAACGTTACAGATTAATATTTCGTTATAATTTCGTATAAAATTCGTTCGAGATTAAGTTAAAATTAAATTATTCTCATTATCGTACTATAGTGTTTTCATTATCTATCCGAAGATTTAATTTATTAATATTAATCTTGTTGTATTTGTCATTAAACTGGATTCAAGGTAATATTTTAGAGTAGTATTTTAAAGTTAATATTGAAATTACAAAGGAGAAGGGAACGAGAAGAGCGTAAAACTTTATCACGAAAATGTAAACCGAATTATCGTCGATCGTACAAATTATTTCAACATTGACTCGTATGAATCGTATTCCGTTTGATCCTATTTCGCATAAAGACCATCAATAAAATGTGCTTATTGTTAGCAAGTACGTTTTAATTGTCGCTCTCCGTTTATCCGATGCGCAATCAATTTTACATTGTCATAAACAGGGCTGCATTGAGGCAGCATCGAGGCAGACATCAGGCCGTGAATTAGCTGTTTTATTATCGATTATTGAAAGTTATTGAAACATCGCGTTCGCCGATATGTACGCGCGCTTCCCCTCGCAACAAATTCATCCGTCGTGATATCTGTCGTTCGGCACAGAGATAGTGTCTGTACTGCATTGTTCGAAATACAATCCATAAATGTCGGACACGTGTGCGACGTATCGCAGATACACACTCATGCGTAATTCAAACGCAAATCTTGACCCAAGGTCTGTATCCTACGTTGGTATTTTGCATGATTGGGGGGGAAGGGTTTGAACATTGATCGAAATCCATTTTTAGGGGATGAATATGCGAATGGCGAAAAAGAGTCGCGCGGGTCTTAGCGAGCCGTAAAGGCAAGCATATGATAGACGGTGTTTGCCGAGGGTGCGCCGACAATTAAGGTGCGCCCTTAGTAAACACTCGTCAGTACTGGCCTTCGCAGTATTATATTCTAGTATCTCGAGTACGATATCGTATTATAGAATATATACTTTTTTCCCCTACTTGAGTCTACTTTCGTGTCTTTTCTTCTCGCCCTTTGTTAAATAAACTATAGTCTGCGTTCTTAACCACTGATTTAAAAATCTGAACATGTACACTCCTATTACCTTACAGCGAAAGATTTTGCTGAAATATGTAAAAATTAATTAGATACAGATCTGAAAATAATTTTGTTTGAACTTTTAAAATAATTATATTGAACTTATTTAAACTGGTTACACAGAAAGAACGATTTTGCTGAAATATCTAAAAATTTAGCTAGATACAGATTTGCAAAATAATTTTCTTTGAACTATTAAAATTATGTAGGACGCTCAAACTAGCTGCTAAAACATTAAAACTTTCTGCAGCATTGTCATCAACGTTTAAACTGTTCTGCCTAATTATTTTGATGGTCCAGCAAAATTATTTTCAGATCTGTATCTAACTTTAAATACTTTAGCAAAACTTCTCTATGAGAAGCTTAAAAATTATAAATATAAGACATGAAAAATATATGTGATAGGAAATTCGTAATATATGTAAAGCATCTTGTAATTATACATATAATTATTCTTAATTATAAACTCTAGAACATATTTAATCTGTACATTCTATCTCACACCTCTGTGTATGTTAAATTATTTTTAAACTCTATTTCTCTGCATTCTTTTTGCTTTAAATTAAAATGTTTTAAATTAAAACACGGTTTTTAAAGACATGATCTAAAGGCAAATAATTTTTCGTAGCTCCTGCCGAATCTTTCTCAAAGCTCTAAAATGTTTTCGGATTTTATCGTATTTTGTCGCAAAATTTATTACAGGTTTGGAGTACACGAGGGAAAGCAAATCCCACCTTGCGCGTGAAGTGTATCGACGCCCCCAATCTCGAATATTGATTTCCATTTTACGAGGAAGATCCCTCATCATTATTTTTTGAAGCGTTTGTTTTCATACGGCAAATCTCATGAAAAGGAAGTTTGAAAGCAAAATTTTGATTTTACGGAAGAATTCTTTATTAGGGTTTTTCCTCAACGGGAAGTTGTTTTCGACTAGATAGTTTTACAAATAGAATTAAATCCACAGGCAAGAAAACGTGGGAACGCGCGCTAACCGTGGTATTTCACTCTACCATCATGGATTAAATGCTCCGCCTCAATGCTTCGTTACGCGAAACACTGGAAAGGATTTCATGTCTCAGAGCAGCGTACTCTTGGCAAGTAGACATTTAACGTGGTCTATAAATCCCGTCATTAAGAAATCATTCGACTTGCAATGTACAGTTTAAGCATTTAATGCTATAAATTTTACAATCACCACAATCAACAGCATATACATTTATTCTGTTTGAAAAATCCCATTTAGAATTCAGGAATTCGAATAATAGTTTATATTTTAGATAATAGATAAGTCAATCAATAAATAACTTTAAGTTTACCAAACAATCAAAGTGATAAAAATTAAGGTTACCTATTGACTTATCCGTGTATTTTATAGGGAAATCTTATATTTAAAGTGATAAAATAAAGAATTTATCTCTTTATATTAAAAAATAATCGTTTAACAAAAATTATTTATTTTAATAATAATTTAAATAAATAGTTTATTAAAATTTTCTCAGCTATTAATTTTCAGCTATTAATTATTATTTAAATGACGTTTTTATTTATCTTAATTAAGGGAGTTGTAGATAAGATACATGTCTCCCACTATATATATATATATATATATATATATATATATATATATATATATATATATATATATATATATATATATATATATATATATATATATATATATATATATATATATATATATATATATATATATATATAATATTTCTCTACGATTTTCTACATAATGATCTATTATCGACTAATCGTATTGTCTATAACCGTTTATGAAGAGAGTGTGTAAAAAAGAGCACGAATTTCACTGATATAAAACTCAAAATTAAGTAACGAAAAAATCTTATTGATCTGAGCTGGATCTTAGTTCTTAAATAATATTTAATAAATATGTGAAAATTTATACACATGTCCACAAAGTTTTGTAAATTGCACGCCAAAGGTCTAACTTTCGGTCTTGAAACACAATCCTAAGCAAAAATTGGAATAATAATACCACACATTAAATTGACAAGCAATTTCATAATATTTAATAAATTAATTAGCATTTTTAAAAAAGTGTAAATAATTTATTGTAAAAAATATCACCTCATCTAGAATTCAAATCTGGATTTCTCTACTATTTTTTACAATAAATTATTTACGATTTTTTTATGCTTATTATCATGAGTACACTAAAAAAAAAGATTGGTTGCTGCAATAATTTAGATAATAAAATATGGCATAGCATTTTTATATGGCTGCAGCAACCAGTTTTTAGTTGTAGTAGCAAATTTTTTAGTTTAGTCTATCAAAATCATACATCTGACATTGCGAATAGGCTAACACAATTAAAAAATTTGCTGCTACAACGAAAAACTAGTTGTAGCCATATAAAAAAAAAGCTATGCCATATTTTACTATCTAAACTGTTGCAACAACCAATATTTTCTTTCAGTGTATAATTAAACTCCTTGTCAATTTAATATGTGATATTATTATTCCAATTTCAGTTTAAGATTGCGTTTCAAGATCGAAAATTATTTTGACGTGCAGTTTACAGAACTGGATATAATATGCATATAAATTTCACACTAAAAGATGTCTGGATGAAAATCAGCAAACGAAAAGATTTTGATTCCATTTTTAATCAGAATTTCAATTAATCTAACCTATTTTTTTAACCTATATGTTTCTCAGAGCATCGAGATATTGTTTAAGTACAATACTAACATGCAAATTAATAAGACTTCCTCGTTACTTAGTTATGTATTCATATGCGCTCTAATAACATTTATTGTTGTCCAGACAAAATCTTTGATAGAAAAACAGCAACAATTTTTTTCAAAATCGAAACATTTATATTGTTGCAATTAATAGAAGGCTTTATACGTATTATGCATAATAGATCATATAATAAAAATTTCCCGAACAAAAATAGTTCAGCTGCCGTGATTAAGAATTGAGAGACGTTGGGTTTGGAGTCTTTTCTTAACCAATACTAATTCTATCAAACATTGACTGCCGTGTTATTCAAAACTCGACGAGGGTGGTCACGAAATTCGGTCACGTAATATACCAGGATTCAGTAGCTGCGGTTTCGCTGCGCGAGCTCACCCGAGGACATTTACGAGGCACTAAAAGATGAAAGCAGTTCACTCGCGTCCCTCCCTCCCTCTCTCTCTCTCTCTCTCTCTCTCTCTCTCTCTCATCCTCGAGCTTTTCATCCCTAAATAGATTAAACGCATGTTTCATGGCGCGGCGTGTGCAAAGTGCGTGTTATGAACGCAAAGCGTTACGAGAGTGCAATCCTGGGTCGACAAACCTAATCCTGAAAACGTAAAGTCAAGGAATCGGAAGATCGTTTGTCTGTCGTTCTTATCCTTTTCCGGAAATGCAACCTGCCGTTTTATGAGACAATAAAAACAAACGTTTCTGACAACTACTCAGCATGAATTCCCGAGAATGTGCATGTATCTATCTCGTATTTTATATATATATGTCTTCGACACATGGGGAGAAAAAGAGGATGTTAAGAAGAAACCAATTTCTATCTAAAATGTGTAAGTAAAAGGAATAATGTTTTGTGTAAATTTTGACATCCTCGATACGATAAAATTATTAAAAAGTTATTCGTGCACTCTCTAAAACTTTTAGAGTAAATCTCACTCTGAAGAGTGAAATCTCACTCTTAAAGATTAAAAATTGAATCACTCTTTTTCAAGACACAATTTTCACTCTTTAAAATGAAATTCTAAAATTTCCAAAAAAATTTAAAGAATAGCGTTTGAGGAACACTTTGAAAGTTGAGCACGAACATATTTATCCAAATTTTAATATTCTTATTTAATTTTGTGTTCCTTAAACATTACAAAAAACTTTTTAATGACTTTATCGTATCCACGAGTTCAAAATTTTTACAAACATGATATTTCCTTTATTTACACTTAACATGTTAAAAAGGGAATTTTTGTTCTAAATATAAGTAAAAAAAATAATGTTTTTATAGATTTTCACTTCCTGGATACTATAAAGTCGTTAAAAAATTCGTGATGTTTAAAGAATTTCTCGAAAATTAAGCAAGAATATTAAAATTTGGATAAATACATTATGTTCTTCAATTTTCAAAATAATCTCCAAATGCTACAAACTTTTTAATAATCATAAAAAATATTAAAAAAACCCATCACAACAGAGCTACATCAGCTGTTCGAATGCACAGAAAACACTTTATTTTCGTGTGAATAAAACGAATCAAATATAAATGTTTCGATCCTTTAATTTGGGTCTTTATCAATATAAATCTAAATTACACAAGTAACGCAAATTCCAAGATGGTGACAATTTAGATTTCAAAAATCGTGACGTTGTTTCCTCTCTTTGTTCTTATTTTTATTTTTATTTCAATAACTACGTGACTTTATTATTTTGACTCTCATTTCATCTCTGACTGTCGACACCACAAGACCTTTAACCTTTACGTCGAATCGCGAGAAACGCTTACATGTAAATTAATAAAATTAAAATTCAGATTAATGATTTTAATAATTCTTTAATTGTTCGTTTTTCGTTTTTTTTTTTAAATGACTACATAACAAATCTAACAATTTGATGAGTGATGTAATTCTACTTTTTGACACTATTTGACTCCAATTTTACTTTATGTAAGTTTTATACTATTATTGTATAAGTTAATATATTTTTGATAATCATTTAGCTATTCATTACATAGTTAATTTGGCATTTGGATAAAGAAGAACGAGCTAAATTGTTAGGAATCACCATCTTGGAATTTGCGTTACTTATGTAATTTAGATTTATATTTTATATCAATAAGAATCCAAATTGAAGGGTCGAAATGTTTGATTCGTTTTATTACATTCACACGAGAATAAATAAGTTTTCTGTGCATCCGAACAGCTGATGTAGGCTGAATGGACTTTTTTATATTTTTTACTAATAAATTCTTTCAAGCATCATTTTATATTTGTCTTTTTAATAATTTTCAAATCAAAATCTACAAAAAAACATTATTCTTTTTATTTGCTTTTTTAGGCATAAATTCCCTTTAACATTCTTCTTTCCCAAATAGGATATTCTCTGGTCTGTCCGATTGAGCTAACTTATGCCCTTTATAGCTATTTCGAATCTTCCTTCTTTTCAGCGCGTACCGCGAGATAATATAATTAATTATCCACAAGCATACCGCAGAAAGCGATGTCGAGACCGAAGCTATTTGCAGATTCACTTGATCGCTAAATAATGCAGCTGCTAACCGAGCGAGCAAGAAATTCGGCCGAGAGGAGTTTGGCCTTATTCGAAGGCTAAATGTCTGCGCCATCGATCAGTCATATACTTTAGTTATGTAGCTGATATTAAACACTCCCTGCCGGTCCTCGATATCCTATGTACAAAAATAATCACGGTCTATCATCTGCCGTCGTCTGCGTTAAACGTGGTTATCGAAACAGCATTAAGGTTTAATTTAACTTGACCTGACCGGAGTACCGGCTGCGACGCTTCGTTTCTTCCTGTCGACAGACGGGTAATGGCAAATCGAGAAGAGGCAAATCACTATCGCGCAGCAAACATCCGGGGAGACTCAATAAAAGAATGGTAGAAGAAGAGCAGCTCTTTCCTCTTCTCTTCCCTCCACAGTTTTTTTTTTATTTTTTCTCACTTTCCCGTAATTCTCAAGCGGCGCACAAATTGGATCGGCATCGGAACGTCGTTATCGGCTGCCACCCTTTCTGTTTCTGCTTCCGTTTCTTTTGCTCAACTCGTCAAACTCGAGTTGTAGTTTCCCGTTGCGGCGAGAAGGGAATTTATGCGGATGGAAACTACGGCGGTGTGCTCGACTTATTTCCAACCCTCGGAAACCTATGACCCGATAACCTTTTCCTCTCGCTACATCATTATTGTCGGAATCACTTTAAATTGGTAATGGTATAACTGTTATCCCGCTCCAGTATTTATTATACCGAGAAGAGCGAAGCCAATAAAGAATATAATATATAAATAAAGAAATTCAAATAAAGGAGATCTCAGTGTTCTTAACGATGTAAAAAAATCCGTTTGTTCAAGGAGAATATTGATGATCTATACTAAAAGTTAATTTTGCTTGATTAGATGCTGAGTTTAATTGAAAGTAATATGATCCAAGGTTAGAAAATAACTTGTAATAAAGTTATAATTTTTTTTTTCAGTAACTTAACTTCGTTCTTTTTTCCATCTATAACTGTAATTTAATTCTGTTATACTTTTTGGTAACAGATAACTAATTTAATAATTACTTTTATGGTTACTTAATATTATACTTATTCGTCAACACACAGACTGACCAAAATGAAGTACTCATTAAATACTCAATATCAAAACAAATGTCTGTATTAAGAATTAATAAGTTAGGATTCTTTTAGTATATAAACGCATCTCAATATTGATTTTATAATTTTGAATTCCAAGTATAGACATTAATTTATTATTGTAATGTATTATTAAGTAATAAATAGCGCGCATAATTGAATGTTTAGTATAATAAATACAATGATGTTAAAAATGTATAACAACTCTTGTATTTAGAATAGCAACGTAAAAAATTATAAAAAATTAACAAGAAAGTAAGTAAAGAATAATGATTCGTTACTTTTGTGAAGTAATTATAACTACAATGTATTATTTTTTAGAATTAGTTACTTGTAATTATAAGTTACCTTCTGAAAAAAATACTGCAATTGTAACTAGTTACTTTTACAAAATAACTTTTCCAATTCTGTATGATTCTAACTATTTTCTGAAATTTTGCGTTACTTCGTGAACAAACGGAAAAAAAGGTTAATTTATTCTTGTTCGATGCGGTAAGCTCTCGAAATTACACACATTAATTTTGTTAATCGTTCATTACCTTGACTTTCTTGTCAATTTCCGGTCGTTCGAGCAGACAGGTCGTCTGTACGACATGTGTTGGCGGCAGTGGAGGCGCCTCGGGGTCGAAGTTCACGTGCTGCCCGGCGGAGCCTCGTAAGAAACCGCCTGCGACGGCGGTGATTCGACCCCTAGTTGTGTCGGACGCCATTCTCAAGGGAAAATTATTTGTGCCTCCTTGACCGTCCTCTTCACCGATGTCTTCACCAGGGGTTGTGCTGCCCCTGGCGAACTGATTCTCATCTTCGTACGCGCTTTCTGTAATGTTAATTGAGTATTGTGTCATCATTATGATATCAAATTGTAATGCATATCTGTTAGATTATACATATTATTTCAACTTCAAAACTCTGAGTTTTACAAAACGCTCTTATATACAGAAAGAATTGTTTTGCTGAAGTGTCTAAATATTTAGCTAAAAATCATTTTATTGGACTATAAAAATAATTATGTAGGATGCATAAACTGGTTGCTAATCAAAATTGCAGCCATACCTATTATGCTTGAATTTCCTATATATTTTGTTGGTTCAAAGTATTTGTAATTTATATGTCTATAGTTAAATTTTTAGATACTTCAGCAAAAATATTTTTTCCATATGCAGCATTTGTCTAGATAATTGCGGTAAAATCGAAAATTAGAAAGTTGCGATAGCTCAATAATTTAATAAAATTATAGAAACGATTTGTGATATAAAATTTATGCTTCACAAAGATATGGAAAAAAAATGTAATGCATATTATATAATAAGTAAAAAATTAATATTGTTCTTTATAATTAATAAAATTTTAAAGTTAATTATTATTAAGCAGAATATCGAGAGGAATAAACAGAACTGCAGTATATAAGTGACAGTATAAAGAGTTGCACTTGTAGTTGACTTGGAGTTTAATTAGAAAAAAATAAACTTTCATTCTAATTCAGCTATAAGTATAAAAATTCATTTATATTAAATCATTTCAAAAAAATTATTTTGCTTTTATCATAAAAATTGTATGCCTTGTCGATCATAAAAGTACCGATTGCGCGAGAATATTCATCGATGAAACAATGCCACGATGACTATGCAAGATTGTTCCTGATGAACTATTCGAAGAAATGATGGATCGGGAGACGCACTCTCTTTTATTAACTATGAGCAAACGCACGCACGAGTCGGAGCTACATTCGTAGCTGTAGCCTTTTACAGCGAGTATATATCACCGTGTAATTCTCAGAGGATAGTGCAATCGATACACAATAATGCTGTTGCTAATAACGTCATTTTATATCATCAAACTCAAAGCGGAAAGTTTAGTAGTGAGAGTCAACGATTATTAACATCAGGCAGACCAACTCTCTTCTGTAGATATAATAATGGAGTTTGAAGGTGCGTTAATGCCATAATTGTACTGGGAGGCTGTAAAACGAGGTCTGTATCTATTGCCTTTCATCACGTATCATCTGTGTGTGATGTTCTGCACAGCGAGCTTTTCTCGCGTCAATTATAAACTATGTAAATTATGCTTGCCAGCTGTGTTTCCTGCGTGCCGTTTGCGCGGTTCGCTAAAGTTTAAACTGCGTAAATCGCTACTGGCGAGAAAATAGAACGTATTCTTTAAAATAATATAAACAAAAAAAGTTCTTTTTTTTATATAAAATTACGAGTAAATTATAAGAGGAAAGGAACAAAAATTAAGATGTAATTGCATAATAACAAAATAAAAATGTAATTACGAAAGAACGATTTTTATGAAATTTAGTTTTAAATACAAACTTAAAGATAATTTTATTTGAATCATTAAAATAATTATGGATTCTCAAATTTATTGCTAGAATATTAAAACTTTTTACAATATTGTCATCACCATTTAAGCGTTCTACATAATTATTTTGATGATGCAACAAAATTATTTTCAGATCTGTATCTAGCTAAATTTTTATACATTTTAGCAAAATGCAAAACGTATTATAATATCTATAATGTATTTATAATATCACAAGAATATAAAAAATTTTTTTAATATCAAAAGCTTTAATGATGCTTTAATTCTCTTTGATAACTGAAATAAAAAAAAATATATCTTTCCTGTACTATTATATTGTCACAATTTTAAGAGCCAATAATAACGTATGTGATAACGAGAAAATGAAATGTCTTTATAAAGGTTTCACTCATTTCGGCGGGCGTTTTGTAAATCGATTTAATATACAAATTGTACGATACAGCAAATCGGGATCGGACGATTGTGAAACAGTTATCTCTTCGAATCGACGCGTATCGATTAATCCGCAGAGAAATAATCTGGTGCACCGTGCACATCGCTTGCACGTATTCGCGAAAAATGATCCGTGCTATTTATTGAGCACTAAAGTTGCATGACAGCTTGCTCGTAAATTCAGGCCAACGACTATCGGATTCAGCAGGTGATACCGAGAAATAAGCACCCTCGCGATTAATGAGCGTGGACCACCGGGCGGGCGAGAAAAAGAGCGATTTTACTACTACTGCTCAATTCGCAAAAGCGGAATAATTGTACGTCATCGTAAATTCGTATCCGTAATACGAGCCATCTCGATTTCTTTGGACGCTATTAATCTCGATTGCGAACGCGCTTTTATAGAGGCTAACAAACTACCATCATTACCCTACTCACGCCATTGCAGCGCTGTTCGCAAAACAAGATTATTAAAGACAAGATAATTTGTATAAAGTCGAGAGACAGTATGCTCTGTAAACAAGATAATGAATTTGTGCAATTTGCTGTTTTGCATTTAAATCAATAGAAATGAGACTGCTCAAATAAGAATCTTTATGCTACGGTGAACAGAATAAAATACAAGAAGATTTATTCATCTATGTTCCATTGTATAAATATTATGTGAATGATAAACAAAGTTAAATAGATAAACAATTACTGGCAAAAAAGTAATAAAAAATGTATTGTATTAATATAGTGCATAATAATAAGACATTTTAAACATGCAATAAACAAAATTTAAGACAAAAATTACGGTTTTATGTTATTTCAGCAACTAAATTTAATAAATAAATTATACCGATACTGCTAATAAACAATATTAAAGTATCTATCATAATTGTGACAAATGGAAATCACATGGAAAAGACTTGCTGAAGCATCTAAAAATTCAGCTAGATACAAATTTGAAAATAATTATGTTGGATCATCAAAATAATTATATTGAACGCTCAAGCTGATTGCTATAGAATGTCTCTGTACACTTTCTGCAACATTATCATTATGCTTGAGCATAATTATTTTGATAATGTAACATAATTATTTTTAAATCTGTATTTAGCTAAAATTTTAGATACTTTAGAAAAATGGTTCTTTCCATGTATTAATATTCCAATAGTTACTTTATCTTTTTTTTTCCTATATAGATAAAAGATCAAGAAAGCAAATAAGCGTGAGATTAACGCAATAGAGGCATTGATTGCTCTTAAATCTGCTCTTACGTCCAAAGATCAAACGATTCGTATTCTGTACAGTCAATTTGATCCATAATTCCATAGCTAGTTCTAAGTAATCGCTTAAGGAACTCAATTCTACAAAGGAGTAGCGTCTAATTATAGTGAGTGTAAAAAATATTCGTACAGAGAAAATATTTTTTAAAAAGACTTTATTTTTAAAAAGTAAATATTATCCAGCGAGAAATGAGTCATTGAATTGATGTCAAATCGATATAAATACGATGATTTCAATATCAATTTGACGTTGATTCGATGATTATTTAATTGACGATCATTTCTTATGTGTGTGTTGGATAATTAACAATTCATTCATAAAGAATAAAATAGACTATATGTTTCATAAAATTATATATACCAAAAAGATGTGTGTTAATTATACAAAATATTATACAAAATATATCATCTAAAAAATAAGTGAAAATTAAAAATTGTATTGTTTGAATGCTCAGAAAGTATTCATACAAACGAGAAATTTAGCTTCTTAAAATCACACATGCATGCGAAGCTCATTTATTTCTGTTAGAACAGAATGTATTCATTATATAAAATTACTAATTAATGTTTATTTTCTACAAATAAGACTTCTTTTATAACAAATTTCTTTGTACAAATATTTTTTTGCTCTCACTGTATCTCCCAAAAGTAATGCCTCTTGGCAAAGAGCAAATTATCAATGTTCTTTGCGCGCATTAGTAATAAACAAGTTAAAAACTTAAGCTTCTTATCCTTCATAGAGTCATATCGATACGCGTCAAAGAGCTTACGTCGCCGGAATGGGCGATTACGTATTAAAAATGCATGAGACGTAGTACATTAATTAATATTTATGAAAGTTATTATCTCCCTGATGCAAAATTTTGATCGAATTAAATGTTCATTGCGAAGTCTGTTGAGATTGCACAAAATTGCAAGAATAGTTTTTCAAATTAAATGTTTTATGGATGCTTTCTATATTTCTTTATTATAAATAATTTATGGTTTGCATTAACTCATACAGAATACACGTAAATACATAACCATGATTGTAAATTTCTAATAGATTACCGTCTAAACTACTGTTTTTGTTACGATCATTGCTTTTAAATTGTCAAGGATTCGAGGAAGTCTCGTCGCTCATGTGACGTCTTTATCGCCTCCGTAGAAGAAACGCGAATGTATCCCATTTCAAGTAAATAGAAGGGATGAAAGACGAAGCTAACAGTTAACTAATATTCCGAAAATGTATTGGAGATGTTTCTCTTGACTTTGTAATGCGATAAAAGCATGTAAAAATTGAATTGCAATGCGTAAGATTACAAGAAACGTCTTTGCTCGCAATAAAATGTTTAAGAATTTCTATATGTAATTGTTATATGAAACAATATTAATATGTCGTATTGTAAATACAAGTATTATGAGGTGGACAGTTGACATTAAACATTAATGGAAAATTTATGCATTAATATGTATATATTAATATTGTTTCATAATTGCTGCATATTGAAATTCTTAAACATTTATCGAACAGCGTGCAAACTTTTATACAACGGAAAATTAAATTTCACATTTAATTCTTTACACATACCATACGTCGGATTACTAGCTTAAGAGATATATTAAAGAAGAGAGCTATTTGGTCTCTCGATAAATTACATGCGCCATGGGGAATAGAACCACAAGCTTCAACTTTGCGGTTCATCGACAAGTTGATAATAGAATTATTCAGCCAAGTTTCAAAATCTGTCACTTAAATTCAAATGGGGAATGCCTCAAACTATACACAATATACGCGTTCGCAATAGATTATATGTAATATGCCGAACTGTTCAAAGTTCGATCGAAAGCTTTGTTTTAATATGTCATATAGACAAGAATTTCAGATAGAATTTCATACTCTAAATTATTTGATTAATTTTTATTAATTTTTATTGAGAAATTCGCTTCTTCTTTAGTCGCGTTTATATTTCACCTTATACATATAATTCATTGCGTTAATATAAAAGTGATAAATCTCAAAATTAGCAACTTTTCAGTAGAACATTTTTCAAATTCTTTCTAAATTGGAACAATGTTTTAATTGGGATAATGAATATGCAATTTCTATACTATACTTTCTTTCCATGTTATACTTTCAATTATAACGCTTATTCTGTAATGTATAGGTGCAAGTGATTGTAATTATAAGAATTTCTTTTCCACATAAGCTATGTCGACAAATGTATCATTTTTTCATAAAAATATATTAATCCTTAGGATCAATTTTTTTCTTTTCATTATCTCAAAAATGCTAATTTTTCACATTTCTGTCAATGCAACGTAATATGTTCAAAAAACTATTATAGAATTTGAATTGTTAAATGCTATTTGAATTTTTAAACGAAAATTGTTTTACACTCGATATGCGAATCAGAGATTAAAATATGTGAATCTAAAATTAGAATTTTAACTCCGTCGACTTTGAAAAGTGAATTGACATTACGGATAGGTATGTCGAAATTGCTGGAAAATTTCTTGATCAATGGATTATTCGATATCGGTGAACATCGGTGCTCAAAACCGCATTCCGGTTTGCCGACGTAAGTTGATAATGTAATGATATTACCCTAGATCGAGTTTCGAAATCTGCCACTTAATTGACGATTGGGAACAGATACGGAACTGCGGAATAGTAGCCTATACTGGTGATCGACCTTCTCGTATGCCATTACACCTGTTGCACGCCATCTCATACTTGTGTGATAAATAATTTTACAATATCGATTATTCACGTACGTCCGCATGAGCAATCTATTCTTCCAGGATATCTCGGATAATATACAACTTCGTATAATCTCCAGCAATATTAAAAGCAATATTGAATACGTCACGGAAAGAATGATTTCGCTGAATTATCTAAAAACTTAACTGAATATAGATTTGAAAATAATTTTATTGAACGATCAAAATAATTATGTAGGACGCTCAAGCAAACTATTAGACAACATCAAAAGAGCAATGGCAATTCAATCTCTTAAATTAAATAATTTTGTTATGTAACTTCCATGAGTATCAAAATGTAAATCAATACATTTCTGTAGTTAGTTTCGAAGTCCATATTAACGTGTCTTAGTAAATAATAAATTAAATGTCACTCAAATTTAATAAATTCTTTTTAATTAAATTAACTTTATTGTTTTAATTAAATTGACGACATATTGAATAATATTTTCAAACATTTTAATATTCTCAAATAATATTCAAATATTTTAAAACATTTTAATAATATTCTCAAATATTATAATATTCAAATACAAATTTAATATAAATATTAAAAGAAAAAAACGTACTAAATTTTAATAAATATTCGTTTGAATAAAATTAGCTATATTAAATATATTTATTAAATGTAAAGATATATTTATTTAGTACAAGAATCAATATTATTTTCAAATATCATTTCTTTGATTTAGTAAATGTTTATTTATCATAAGTAAACGTTAAGTTAATTTTAACAAATATTCATTAAAATTTACTATACCTTTTTTCTCAGTACAGTACAGAAACTTTTGAGACGATACTAATAATTTCATTAAAATATATCTTACAATTTTTGAAAAATTTATTAAGAAAAATTAACATTTTTATAATTGCACTAACACATAGCACATTAAAAAGGAATAATGTAGTTTTAAACATAAGCAACAAATTACATTACATATACGTGTGTATTCGCGAATTTTTCGTGAATTTTATTCTAAGGAAAAATGTGAAAATATATCATATTTGCATAGATCATTAACGAGGTAGTCGAGGGTGATCTATAGCCGCACTCAGGGGAATTGTCGACACGAGTGATAAGAAAACGTTGTTAATTACAACAGAAACGGCTAGCTAGTTGTTTTTGCATCGTCGACATGCTGATTTGGACATCGCGTTATCGAAAAAGCTACAGTGATGTACATTACGAAATTTCTTCACTGCATTTATCGTTATTTACTGTCTCCATTTTATTTTTGTTATTTCTGCTATTTCTTTTTATTTTCTTGAAATGCTTTTTTACGTTTCTTCTTTTTCCTAATTTCTCTTTACTTTCCTTCACGCATTTCATACATTTTTCGTAAATCGCACGTGACGGATTATGCATACCTTTCATTTATAATCTGTCGCGGTTTTTATTTTGCAAACAAGCTTCTCTGTGTATGCCTTAAGGAATTAAACCTCAAAGAGTATGATAAATTTCACCTATTCGTTCTCGTTCTCATATTCTGATATTTTCTCTTCCTTCCTTCCATTCCTGTCGCCTATTTATTTCGCTATATTTTCTCGCTGCAAAGAAAATTGCAGAAATCGTCGTCCTTATGCACGAAGTCCGGTTTTAGATTGAAGTTTTGGAAAGACCGTTAATGAGACTTCAAAGAGAATTGGAAAAGAAAAAAATGGAGCAATGCAAAACGTTTTTGAAGGTGAACTTTTATTTACGACGATTGATTTTACGGTCGGGTTTTAGCAATTCCGCTGTACTGGGATGCATAAGTTGGATAGTGAAACTTTAATCAAAGAAAACAGGAAGAAAGTGTATATAAAAATATCATTATTACTTTAACAAATAACATCACCAAAGTCAGTGACTTTACTCTTATCAAATGTAAACCAAACAAAAAATCCTTCAGTCTCATGCTCTATATTTGCGATGCTTGGGCGAATTTATCGCGATACAATCGTTTTTATGCCAAAATTTTTCGCTGCCTAGTCGAACTGTAACGGTATGCAAAAATTGTAACGATTTAAAAGGTACATGTGTAAAAAGCTTGAGTTTTGGTTACTACTAACTGTTGAATATGTATCAACAAATGATAATAAATTCACGCCAGTGATAGATAGAAGAGAAATTACAAATTCGTGAATATTTCAAAAATATTTTAAAAGTAAAAGCGTACATAACAATATTAAATTAAATTATGTACAGATAAATTACGTGATTTTTATAGAGTACATTTGCGGTAATGAGAGAAAAAGAGAGGGAGGAGAGAGAGAGAGAGTTGAAATATATTATTTACACTATAAATATTAAATTCTGAAATTCAACCCTATATTGCAAGAAACGTAACATTATTCTAGTAATGTCCCAGGTTTCTGAAATGATTGGTACCCAAATCGAATTACTCGTTTCACGTTTGTGTGTTCTGGTTTCTATTCCCTTGAGCACGTTACAGTGTAATTACAACATAGAAGTTATGGCAAAGCAGGTCACACATATTGCAGAAATGTCGCATTTTCTTGCGATTTTTAAAGAAGTAACATTTTTCGAAAAAGGAATGTGCTTCAAAGTGAGTACAATTCAAACGATATGTTTTGATTTCATATCTGTACTGAATATCTATAGTAAAAAATATTACAGTATACTATAATAATACTACAGTAAAACATTAAAAATAAGTAATAAAAATAAGAGTAAATTTATATAATTGATGCAATATTATAAATAAAATGTATGTAAATAAAATACAAAATAAGAAGAAAGGTTACAATCAAAACTAAAAAACGAGGTATCAGCACACACTGCACATATAAAAAGTGACTAAATATAAAAAAATGCAAATACATTTTTAAATAAATAAAAAATTATGAAATATACAATCAAAAGATTAAGATTAACTATGAATTATAGGATCAATATATTGAGATAGTAAGCCTAAATAAAATAAAGGAAAAAAAAGAAGGAGAATGTCTCAAATTCGCGAACTCAAATTTATTAAATACCATATCAAGAAATATTTTCAATATATTTTTTCACAGAACTATTATATTTCCGTTTCAATAGTACTCTCCCAATTACGGGACTTCCTTTATATAAAAAATAAATACGTGTCATAGAGCGTTTTATCTCTAACAACCCTCGTTATATCGTATCACAATACACGCGTGTTCAGGCGCCGATAATGACGATAGCTACAAATTGTGTTGAAAAACGTCAAGAAGGGTAGATATTTTCTTTCTTCTCCATAAACATTCAAGAACGGATGAAATATCACCGTGAGATCTGACGGAGATCTGCTAAAGGAACAAGAAAAAAAGGGATAAAAGGTGTAGGAAATCGAATGGGAGTCAGGCGAAAATAAACAGACGCCAGCTTAAATATACGGGGCTTTTACGAGGCGACGTTCTTCATTCCGTCCGGGTACTATGAGTCTAGGAAAAAGAATGACAGGGTGTAACGTGACACCATGAAAGACTCGATCTCTCGAAAACGTTTAGAAGAACGCGCGGAAGAATTCTTCTGCACTGCTCTACAAACTTACGTGCGGGATACTTTGTCAAGGCCACTGCGGTGTGTTATGCGGATGTGCAGGGTGTTTAAGAACAGAGCCATGATGCATCTATGTACCGCGAGTTCTCGAATTTTTAACCCGAGAACGATCACGAGCCGATTATTCAACCGTATCCTCTCGTATATTTCGTATCATTTCCTTTCTTTCTCTTGGTCTACTGTATCAACAAATGTGACGTTACTTTGCACTCGAAAGTTAGTAGAGAAATCCGAAATAGATATAATTTGAGTCTGTCGTGTTTTGTAACTTTTATAAGATAAGAAACGTGCCCTAATTCAAATTTAAAATTGTGTGAGACAATTTCGCGAGCTCCGAATACGTAAATTCAGAATAGATAATAGATAAGAGGCAAATCCTGGTGTTCCTCCTTCTCCGCCTTTTACAATAAATAATGTCTTTTACGATAAAAACGAGACAGTAATTATTCTTTATTATTGAATAATATATAGTCAAAGATAACATAACATGCTTATTTTTGTTTAATCTTTAAAGGAATCTATTTTTTTAATTTTACTTTTCCTTAAATAAGATTCTATCTGTAATTTTTATAATTTGTGTCTTTATATAATTCTTTTTAATATTTTTAAAATTATTTTATTATATCCTTGCCTCAAAATATAATATGTTTGTTTCAGCGCTATAGTGCTTTTTCTCATTCTGTAAAGGTTAAATTTGCTCACGATTAAAGCAATCAGTTCAAATGTGTAACTGTTGTATGTGCTATTATATAACACTGATAAAGTACAAAGTACAAAGGATAACAAACTAAATGCAAGAGACAGAATAATATAAACAAAAGATAAAACATCAACAAAACTGCTGCTATGAGATCTGCCAGTCAGCAAGAAAGTTATAATAGAAACAAAAAGTAATACATACATGTTTATGTTAAAAAATAATTATTGCAATGAAGCTAATTTTTACAAGTATTTGCCACATATTTATCAAACTTTACTTACTACATTATTGTACGAATGTTTATCGAATATCCCTTGACTCGCTTCATCTCAATCGCGCTTCATTTTAACATCGCTGTAAAACGCACGTTTTGAGTGGATATCTACAAAGATATTCGTCAATATCGCATGTCCTATCGCGTGTCCCGATCAGTTGATAGGTGTTCATTCAAAATTGAAATCCTGCCAGACTGTGAGCACGTTTCGTCGTTTTGCAGAACGTCCCCGATTCCGCAGAGTTCATTCTCGTCCCTGTAAGCTCTATGCTATATCTTTCCTCTTGAAAATTGATACTCATTAATCTGGGCGATCGTTTTTTATCATGTACAAAGACGCGCGCTCTGGGAAATTATTATCACGGCACAACATGTAATATGGCGTGTTTAAATTTAAAAAGACTAAGTGAAATAAGGATATGTTTTATCGTAGTATCAAGATAAATAGTGATAAAAATGGAATGCGCGTTATTAGTTTCATGCTACTTTAACAAAAATTAATCAACATTTCATACTATCTTTCACTGGAATATGATATTAAGGTGTCTCGCATTACGTGGAAAATAGAAGTTAAATGCGGAGCTATCATATTAAATTAAATAGACGCAAAGAGAAACCATCGATATACACCTATTTAATCCTATGTAATGATAAATTGTGGCTTATAAAAATTAATTATACTCTTTGCATAACAACGTTGAATTTATCGGAGACATTGCCGTAACGGGAATTCCAATGAAGAAGGGGTGAGAGTTGGCCTCTTTCCCGGGTGGCTTATTTGTAAATCAAACGAAAAATCGATATTTATTCAATAAATCAAATTGTGTCAAGCGACTGACGATTGATTTTGCAATACACATGAGAAAGGGAAACAGAGAAAAAGATAAAAGCGAAAGAGAGGAAGAGAGAAACGCAATCCCTGATTTTGCATAAAACACAAACTATTTTCCAGAACCAGATTGCTAAAATATTTTGACATTTCAAATAACGAAAAATAAATTTCTACCAATACGTAAAATAAATACCTCCTAAAATCGTTTTTGTGGTTTTTGACACGTCCGTTTTAAAACGCGAAGATTCCAATGAAATACACAAAATTTCTGAATTGAATATTATTGTATCGTAATATTAAACTAAAATTTACGGTAATATTACATTGGTATGGTATATCCCTGTGTGTTGTAAAACCCTTTTCGCACATGTATGCAGTTACAGATTCTACGCCGAAATTAAACCACGCCTGTTACAAAGTGCGACCGTAATATAGTATGCATCAGCACAAAGCGCATATTTTAAGTGAATCGACGTGGTAATCGGGAAGTATAAAGGTATAAAGACTGCGGATATTCACACGCACGGTCTTTGATCTTTCACGCGCCTCGGCGCGAAATTTCGCCATGCCGTGACTCGCTTCATAATACATATAACGAGTGAGTGGACAAGAAAGATTGCCAGCCCATGAAATGAATGTAACTGCATTATGTACAATAGACGAATGCAATTTACTGTGTAACTCGATGGATAACGACCCCTCCATTTGTATATGAGAGCAATCCCTTATTTTCTTTATACTCTCACGGAAAGAACGATTACACGAAAAGAACGATTTTGCTGAAATATCTAAAAATTGAAATAGATACAGATTTGAAAATAATTTTGTTAGACTATCAAAATAATTCCGAGAAAACTCGAGCGTGATGAGCAATGCTACAAAAAGTTTTGACATTCTAGCAACTTCAATGTCCTACATTGCTAAATTCGTAATGTCTGCAAGTTTATAACATGATTTAAGTTGTTTTTGACCATTTCTGTAGGTCGCCATCGTTCCTACTCAATACATATGTCATTAATTTAATCAAAACAATGAAGCTAAATAATTTAACTCAAGAAAATGTATTACGTATAATTGACTTAAATTTAGTTTATTATTTACTAAATACACATATATAAATATAAACATTGTTTACTCTAAAATTAACTACAGAAATAGAAATAGAAATTGATTTATATTTTGACATATTTTTATTTACATGAAACTTGAAAATAACAAAATGTTATTTAACTCAAGGAAATAATTAACTCAAGGTTTCTTTGATATCTAATAGCACACACACACACACACACACACACACACACGCGCGCGCGCGCGCACGCACGCACGCACACGCACACTCATACATAATTAACATAATTAGTTTGATAGGACGCTCAAGCTGATTGCTGGAATGTTTTTTGCAGCATTATTTGTCATGCTTGACATTGCTGTACGTAATTATTTAGATCCAACAAAATTATTTTCAGATTTGTATCTAATTAGATTTTTACACAGAAAAAACAATTTTGTTAAAGTATCTAAAAATTGATCTAAATAATTACGCTAATTTGAGCGTCCTATCTAATTATTTTAATGATATAACAAAATTGTTATCATAGATCTAGCTAAATTTTTAGATACTTCAACAAAACCTTTTCATGTATTTCAATAAAATCGTTCTTTCCGAGTGTATGTGAGCAAAAAGAGACTATATTTTTTCGTAAAATCGTATAGTGAAAATCGTATTACGTGATCATTAAAAAAAATATCGAAATTCGATTTCTATTGCTATACCAAACAAATGGTTCGCAATCGAACCGCGGTTAAGCTCGAAACATGATGATCAATTTCATATTAGTTAGTCTCTACACTACATCGTGAAAATCAGCTCTCGAAAAGTCAGAGAGGCTATCTCTATTCCGTCCTTTGTACGCGATAAAACCCGTATAATTAATGATTCACCTACTAGCCTCGAAAGGAACGTGTGTCGCGTGGAAACAGACGAATTTAATTTCAACGATCGAAGCTATTCGTCCTGCTGTTCCTCTCCCAATTTTTTTTCCTACTATGACCCGATTGCTTTCGGCGTCGCTCGAAAAATAGGTCGTTCAGCAAAGAGAACACTGGAATGGGCGAAGCTGTTCTAGTAAAACTCGCGCTTGAGGATAGGAAGGGGGAACGCCACAGGATTTCGTCGAGTTACGAATTTTAAATCTGATATCGTCCTGTTAGGCACGTATGATATATCGTGTCGCGTGTCCGGGACACAGAGATGATAAAACCTGACAGATTTTACTGACACCGCTTCTATCCAGTACACTTGGATGGATCGGACACCTTGATCGTGTGCCGAATAATTTCTGCGCGCGAAATAATCTTCATATCATTCTGTCGTCATTTTACTCCGGCGCGACGGCATGAAAAATGTATCAGTGACAAAGCGATTACGTTTAGTCACTATATTAGTACTTCGAAAAAATTGCAGGATAAATTGTCGATAATGCCAAAGTCGCAAATTTATATTAGGTACACTCTCTCAAAAATAAAATGTTAGGAATTTTTTGTAAAATGCTATAAGTGAAAATATTAAATTAACAAAGAGATCATTAATATACACTGAGAAAAGTATTTGTGATTATACTATAATTACAACTAACCGGGTTCACAAGTCGATTTGAAATCGATTGATTTTTAGGACCATTTGATTTGATATCTATTAGATTTTCCATCGATGCAGTGTTGATAAAACATTGATCTACTCGATGCAGCGTTGATAAAATGTCGATCTTCTTCAAAGATCAATAGAAAATGTAGTCGATATCAAATCAAACAGTCCGAAAAATTGATCAATATTGATTTGATTTCGACTTATGAACCAGGGTATATACTTTTTAATATATAAAATGATAAATATAATTATTTTAGTAATATAATTATTATTAGTAATATAACAATTATGATAATTATACAATATAAGGAAGATCGTTCGAATCGCCTTAACATATGTCGTTAAGGTCACGATCCTGAGTAACTTTTTTGAAGGTTTTAACCGGCATTCATTATTTGTTAAAAAGTTATTAACAAAAAAGTTTAAAAAATTACATCTTTTTCTGCTACATACAATATTAAAAGCTATTCTACACTCTGCCCTGCTTACATAATAGCTTTCCACGTGAAGTAAGTTTCACCCCATCCCCTCTCTGCCTAGGGGCGAACGACTTTTTGCAAAGCGAAGTCCATCCCACTTCTTCCCCCTATCTAACGGCGTACAATTTTCTTGCATTCGGAAATGCTAGTGTATCATCTTATTCTTGTTCAACATTGAGTCAATAACAAGAATGAAACGATACATAGAGGCATTAAAGTAACGTTCCTGAACGCAGCCTAGGAGAGTAGATCTCGCTTTAAGTGGAAAATCATGCGCCCCTAAGCAGGGAGGAGGTGAGATAGATATTGCTTCCTATGTGGAATAGAACAATTATGAACCTCGTTTCACCTCGTAAGGGATGAGATGGAGTGGATTTCGTTATGCGTGATTTATATTTTTCAAATGTTCAATCAAGAATACTTTTGTTTACATAACTGTAGCAGAAATAAGACGTTATTTTTTTTAACTTTGTTAATAATTTTTTAAAGAATAACCAGCGGCGATTAAAACCTGAAGTCGCTCAAAGTCATGACCTTGACATATCCGGGCGGCTTTCCTTATATTACATAATTGTCACAATTACTATTAATTATTATTATTATTAATAAAAATTATTATTATAATAATCATAATAATATATTATAATAATATAATAGTCATAAAAATAGAGCTTTTTAACCGTAATTATTTTACTATTATTATACAATTATAGGCTTCCCCCTATTATTCACGACTACGAATACTGAACATCTATAGTATACATAACGTAAATTATAAATATTCATTGACACTGAATAATAGGACACAGCTATAGTCACAAGCACTTTTCTCTCAGTGTAATGTAATAATAATAAAAGATTATACGATTACAAAGTGAGTAAGTCAATTTTCAGAAAACGTTAGATATAAATATTTTTAATTTTATTACATAGACATTGAACAATATTTATTTCTTGTTTTATTTAAAAAATTATTAAAAGGTAATAAACTATGTGTGTGCTCAGTAAACTGCTCATATTTTGCTCATCACAACTTGAAATATTCCAAACACTGATTTATATCACTGTGCTTATAATCTTCATATATCTTCTCATCATATATTTTCTCATCTTTTGCTCCTTCAGATATCACTTAAATGATGTATGATTTATGTTTGTTTCCGAGATGTCGCATCAAATAAAGAACGAGTGTAGTGAAGGGAAAATGATAACGAGTTATGAACGAGTTGCAATGAACATTCGTGCGCGGTGGATGATAATTTATCGTGTCATAAATGTCTGAATTGCTTTAAAGGAATAATGCCATTCCGGAATTTCACGTTAAGCGGAGTATCTCGCTCGAGGATGTTCGCAGCGCCTTCTTTTCATATGACCAGATTCCTTCTGATCATATAAATGAAAGAATAAAAGAAACGTTATGAGAAATTCCATGGTTGATAATATGACTCGCACATTCTCGTCCGGAAAACTTAATTTCGTTCCACCCGGTCAAACGTTGGCCACGTTCTTCCGGATATTTTCCCTTTGCGTTTTCAACGAGTCATTTAATGCCCAGCTATTGCAAAGCGTCGACGCGAAAATGACGTTGTCGTCCTGACTGCACATAACGAGGAAATGTAGCTATTTCATTTACAATGAAGGGAATTACAATGAAGAAAATTATAGTGTAGAAGAATGAGTACGAATAATATGGGAATAATGTCTACTTGCCCGCGTTATACGGCTTATCCAACTGAATAGAACTGTCTAGAATTACTAATTTTACATTTGAATCGGTCATTTCAGAAATTTCATAAGTCAATTTTTCTTCAAATTAAGAGATTCAGAATCAGAAGAGACGGATACACAATTTCCTTCAAAAACTACATTAATCAAGCTTTCCTTTCCTAAATATCACTGTTCACATGAGAAACAGTAAATAAACTGTCATTCACATGAGAAACAGTAACTTAGTGATTTGTTTTCCTTATATACACTATACTCTATAAAAACACACTTAATAATGAATTACTTTTAACATATTGTACATGTTACGAGTTTGCTATTTTTATGAACTGTAAATATTAACCGCAAAAAAACTAACATAACATTAATGTTATATTTTCACACTAACAATATAAATATAATATAATATATATGTTACATGAAAGTTACATAAAGTGTAAAATTGTATACATATATTTTTTAACAATAAAATTAAATATCTTTTTTATAGCCACATTTAATTATTTTATAACATCTTTAGAAGCCTGTCATAATATTTACAGAATTTTCTAATTTAAAAACTCTATATTATATATAAAGATACTTATTTTTTTTTAGAAAGTAGTCAATATTTTCAAATAAGTAAGTCAATATTTTCAAAATTAGTTCTCCTTTTAGAAATAAAGTTTCAAAGAAATATATTCTATTCACTGAATATATGAGATAATAATACTTTATATATTATATATTTTTAATAATTTTTAATACAGTTGTGAAAACTATTATAGATTGCTTTTTTTCTAAAAGACTGCTAGTTTTCTAAAAGTTAGACTTCAACTTATATTTTTGAATATTCTAAATAATTCGTTTCGTGTGTCTATCACCTATATCGCGGACAATATTATTTTAGTCAAGCAAGTTTGAATAAATATACTATTCTCTAACTTACATATACATTCTAACTTACATATACTCTCTAACTTATTCCAAGTGTAACATTTGTGTTCGCTGTGCACGATAGATAACGCATATCGAAGATGCAATCGGAGGACTATTTCGCGAGGTGAGTTCGCCTAACTTTGTTGGAAGGATATCGGAAAATGTTCCTTTGAAAACAATATTATTCAGCGGTTTATCCTGTGCAGAGCAGCCTACATTTTGCATACTTGCAAAAGGATGCTTTTTCTGATACAAAGCTCTCACAATCACAAAATAATCTTGTTCTCTCAATATAGAATCGTACTCCTCGAACTTCTTTGATGCAGCGCTATTTTAAATCTATATAAATTCGAAAAAAATCTTTCAATCAAGAAAAAAACGGCGATACACTGTAAAAGAAGTATATAAAATTACGTAAATAATATATATAACAATTATATAATTTATAGTAGAAATACCTAAAATTGTGCTTTTTGAAAAAAATTAATACTTTTATCTATAATTATATAAATATATTTTTACACTAGAAAATTACAACAATAATAGTATAATATATTTCACAGTTTTCATATAAATGTGCAAATTTTTGCAATATGTATATATATATATAAAACGTTATAATATCACACAGTATATGTTTGTATTTTTCGTACATATAGCTCAAAAACAAATAACGGAAAAAAAAATTTTACATTCGATAACATAATTTAAGAAAAATTGTACATAATTCGTTGGCGAATTATTGCGAATATGCGAATATTAAATATTTCTATAAATTTAATTTCAATTGTGCAAATTTATTTCTGCAAATTGTTAAACTACTATAGGGAAGAATAACTTTATGTATATAAATTGTAACTTTATTTACGTGTGTATAAATGTAATCTTTAATATGGGTCCCAAAAGATTATCCACTTTTTTATTATAATTGTCGTAATTTCGCACATAATTTTTTACAGTGTAAATTGATCAAAGAATTAGAGTTGTCACTCGAAAGGATTGTACGATAGTAATCACAATTCTCACATTCTGCAATCTCTTGGGATTACAATGGCGTGGCGGATCGATTAGCTTTTCTTCTTCGGCCGAGCGATTTCTTTTCTTTCTGCTGGCTAATTATACGGGCTCGTTTACACGATTGCCGAAATAAATGAATGTCATCCGTGACTCCTAATGAATCACCTCGCGTGAACAGATGTATGGATGCTTGATTGGCGACTAGCCAAAGTCGCCAAACGTCCTCTTACGCGACATGTCCAACAAGATATTCATCAGACGCAGCGAGGCGACACCCCGTCTGATCGGTCCGTTACTATTATTATGATCTGCGCGATTTTACCATCTCTCTTTTTTTTATGCTAACGATTTGCTCGCTTAATTACAGTTTGTAGAGCGATTCCTGACTTTCACCGGATCAAAAAAAGCAGTTAATGAGGCAAATCGAAAGGCAATTTCTCTTCGTTACCGTTTGTGACAGCAGTAGTATTAAAGGCATTAACAGTGTTACGCGTTAATTCGATCTTTATACAACTTATCTGACCTCTCAAATTAATTTCTGTTGGAACTAATTAATGACTACTTTTATTTTTATCACTTTATGTTTGTATATTTTAATTATATGTATTTAATTGTAACAATCTTAATTAATATACACTTTTAAACAGAGTTTTTTACTATTATATCGAAAAATAATTAACGGCATATTGATGGATCTGTATTAATTTTTCTATTAAACGGCAGATTGATGGATTGTTAATTTTTCTATTAAAAATATTTCAATAGAATTCAATATTTTACCATTATGCTTACTATTATATAATCCATAAATGCGATGATGAAATAAAAGCTTGTCAAGAGGCACAACTGGATGCAGCTCGTACCTACTGTTCGTAATGAACATTATCGTGTAAACGAACATAGTCTATTAGTGCGTATAATGAAAATGATTAACAATGATCGAGAGAAATTACCCCGTGTCCTTATAAACTATAAGCGTATTAAAATGTTCAAATTCTACTTTTACATGTTCAAATTCTACATTATAAATCAGATACATGTAAAAATGAATATCATATTCATGATACATGCACTAATTTGTTCCTACAAGTATTGTTATCATTTAATGCCCAATTTCTATCAAAATTTTAATATGACAATCATAATGGGTGATGATACAATTAGAGTCCTAAGATTCATTAAAATACGATTTTTATACTTTGATAAGTTTTATGAGAATTTTTTAATTTTAATCGACAATTCAACCGTGCGAGCAATTCAACCGTTATTATTGCAACCTTCAGTATTATACGTATGTATACTTTTTTAATCTACTATCTAATATTTTTATTATTTATTTATTTTCGTTTATTTTTATTTCGTTTTGGAAATTATTATTACTCGACACTGAAAATGACCTTATTATTGATCAAAATGTTTGAGAAATGTGCGAAATTAAATTTGTATGACTACTTTTGAAATAATATTAGGTGTTGGAATTAATTCGTAGCGTTTTTTAATGAAAGAATGTTATTTATTTCACATGAGCATTAAAAAATACATTAATGAAAGTACTTCCCATCACTTGTAAAACGCTACGAATTAATTCCAACACCTAATATAATTATTAATATGAAAATCTAATTTAACTTACTTTTCCCCTTATTTGTAAATTTATTGAGATTTAATTTTTTTTCATTTGAAGTTGACGTCATTGATAATAATTCAAAATTTTATATATACGATAACATCAGATTGATTCCATTGAATCTTTCAAGTATCAGTATATTGACGGATTATACATTTCTGTAAATGTACAACAGTTGTGTTTTAAATCGCATGACATGAATAAATCAAATAAGAGAATCAATAAGAGTAGAATTAATAGAATTGATAAAAGATGATGCTTTAGTCAGATTATCCATGAAAACGTTATGGGATTGCTCAATGAGCTCGAAAATCGAGAGAGCTGTCTAATATGACAGTAAATCTATCGAATCATAGCATATGATCCCGCCTAGGCAATAGTCGTCCTGTTACAAATGCCAATAGAGAATGACAAACGAGCACTGCAATAGTGAATTATCGGATAGCTTATAACGGCTACGCGCGACACTGAATTATTTTATGTGTTAATGAGAGACAAATCAATAATTACTATGATCAACAATTCGGATATTTGTTAATTATTAAGAAGTTTTAATTTAATAATTTCGATACAAAAATGAATTTTCTATGCAAACAATTTCGCAATTTAAATATGTATTACGTAAAATTTATAGATCGAAAATGTTCTAATAAGTCGAGACTAATCGAATTTTAAAAAGAAAACTTCATTGAGAGAAAAGTGTTCAATATTTATATATATAGAACTATAAATGTAATTATTATTAATTATTAATTATAGCAGTAACAACTATAAAATGGAGCTTGAAGCCATAATTATTTTATCGTGTAATTAAAGTTACATAAATATCAACACTTTTCTGTGCGTTACTTTCGTTTTATTTATTCTTGAATGTAGAGACGATCCTAATGGTCAACTCGTCCTTTACTTCGCGAAAACTTTCCCAATTAACGCGCACCCCTCAGAAACTCCCAGCAGGGGGTTTGTGACTTGATTATTATCTCGTTAACTCACACAGTTGATGGAATGTGGTTTAATCTGCGTTCAATTTGTCGTACAATTCATCACCCGTAGTTTGATGCCCTGCGATGCGTGTGGTAAACAAATTGCGAGGATTTCTCGTCGTTGTCTGTCCTGTTTTCCATTTCTAGACTAAAAGAGATATTTGGCATGACGATCCGATATAGAGTCATCCGAGTCACGGCTGACAGAATGCGACAGGACATGAAAGCGACGTCGATAACATCGCAGGTTGTGCAGAGGGTCTTACTTCTCTGAATTCTGGCTAACTTCGTCGAGCGGTTAAGCTAATGGGAAAATCGCGTTTCGTTGCGGGGACATCGAGAGACGAGGATAGAAATCGATTTCGAAAGTTCACACGCTAGTCGACGAGGAGAGGATTGGCACATCTATCATCGTTTCATAATTGGGGATCATATATACTTGTAGCATCTGTTTGGCTTTCAAGGAAGGAATAGAATTTGCACTCCTAACGATCCACAGAACTCCTTGCAACAATTATGTACGTTTTACTACGCAATGTAACATCGTATACAGTCTTGCAAACCAAATACACATTGATTTTATTCGCTAAAAAATATACTAAAAAATATCCTGCCTCTTCAATTATTTTACGCAATACACATGTATTATTACAGGATATGTCTTTAAAAATACATACGTATGAAATTTTGAAATTGTTATTCAAAACAAACATTAATTTTTTGAGAGCATATCGCAAGAAATGACACAAGTTAAAAATTAAAAAATATTCAGGAGGTAAAAAAAATTGCGTATTTTAAAATTAATTATTTATTACGATTAAACATAAATTAATCACAAATTGCTTATTTCAAATATATTATTTCTGTAGAAATAATACAGATATTAATTTTGATACGATGTTACTCCTAAAAACTACCCTTATTTTGATTGTCATTTTTCTTTAAAAAATATTTGAATTCAACTTTTATCCTTTTTCCTTATTAAAGACTTATATATTTAGAACACAATCCGTATAAAATTCGAAAAGATTGTATAAAGCTATTAAACTAGCGAATGTAATGTTAGCTTATTACATTGTTATATCTATAGTGTCAAATTTAACTTAATGTGAATCGCCACCGCTCATACTCAATCATATCGTTATTTGATACTTAAAAAACAATGGTTATATTTGATACTATACAGTGTCAAATTTAATTATCATTTTAGTAAAAAATAACGATATATTTATTAGAAACAGCGACAACTCACATTAGATTAAATTTGACACTATAGATTTAACAGTGTAATAAGTATTGAATGTGTTGCATATAAGAAAATGTTCAATTCATAAAAATACAATTCATTGAAATACAACAAACTGATAAATTTTCGTTATTAAAAAATTTAATTTTCCAACAATTAAAAAAGCAATATTGTTTGATGGTCAAATATAAATCTAATTTTTCATAATATAATCAAAGCTTGATAAAAATCTGAAAATTATCTGAAAATTAAATGTCCAAAAACAACAAAATAATCTACTAATTGGCGACAATTAAAGATGACACTCCTGTCTGTAACATAATCAGAATTGTGACGTCAAGGAAAGTGTTTTAGGATGGAACCGGCGGTAGCGAAAAAGCACATTAGCTGCGAGGGAAAAGGTGAACAGAGAGAATAGCCAACTAAGTTTTGGTCATTAGACATCCGATAGCTCCTGAATCATCGAGTCAGTTCCTGTTACAACCCCGTTGATGGACCATTTCAAAGGAAAAAACTTTCGAAGGATAATGTTCGGGGATAATGTTCGGGGATAATGTTCGAGCCAAGCGTCGAGGTTTCTTGCTGAAGAAATCTCAACGAGGATTTTCATGCGGACAACTAGAAACGTGTGTCAGGAAAGACAGATAAAGCCTCTGTTTCCAACGGATCTGTCGATATTTTTTCTATTGCATGACAAGAAAAATTATAATGTTGTACCTTTGTACGACGAGTTCAACGAAGCAAACGAAGTTTATGCATATTCAGGAAAGGCCATTACATGTACAGATGTCTGCCTTTTTCTCGCTTTTCTCACGCCGAGTCTGTTTCCAAACGCAAAAAATACCGTGTTGCATTAATAACGCAGTGCTTTATTCCGTGAAGCGATCATTCGCAAGATAAAGTATTGCCGAAGTTAGAATTGCAAATTCTTACAATATCGCGAGTGCGAGTTCGCAATTTGTAAAACGTACAAGCATTCGTATTGGCATATTCTTCAAAAACTTTTATTTTTCTTGAATTGATGTACAAAAAATATGAGTGTGGATTTAACATTTCATGCAGTATTTATATCATTCTCATTGTATTGGTGTTAATATAAACATCAACATGATGTGAATTTAATATCATGAGTTTTAAACCATGATATTATTATAATTCTTTGAAGATCGTTTTTTGTAAATTGTTTGTTTGATTTTTGTAAAACTTAATCAGTAGGGTAATTTGATAATACTTTATTCAAATTGTGATCAGAAATACAAAATTTTAAATCAATCCAATATGGCGGACAGAATTAAAAAAAATAATTTGCATAAAGTTCGATTGTAGGGAATTTTTAATTACGAAGAGAGTAATATCATAAGTGTTTAGTTTTATATTTGAAGTTTATCAGCGCTACGCAAACAGTTAATACTGATTTCTAGACTGACTTTCAAATTCTAATTATGAGCCCTGATGACATTAAATTATCAGAGATTACTATCTTTTTGAAATTCGACATTTACAGACTACATCCTTTACAGAAATGCAATGCTGGCCAATTTAATAATACTGACCAATTTAATACAAAAAGAAAATAATTAATTATTTATTTTAAATATTGAAAGTACTGTTGTTTGTTTTAGTATTCCACATAAGCAATTAATTACTGTCTTTCAGTAATAAATTGGTTACAGTAATAAATGTTCGCATACTGGGTCAGTATTAAATTGGCTATTTTACATTTGTAAGGGATTCAAATCCAACAATACCAAGAATCTTAAAATCGAGTTTCACAATAATCAGATTATTTTTTTTAATTTAAATTTTAGAATTTTGAGGCCAGAATCGAATTTCAATTCGGTGATTCCGATCACCGTTATAGAAAACAAGATCTTTCAAGATCGTTCTTTTATTATAGAAAGCTCCCGTTCTCAAAAAATCCACATGTTAATGTTTATATCAATATCATTGGTAAGAATTAAAATAAAATTATTTAACACCCATGATGTTAAATCCACATCCATATTTTTTAGAGTACAATGATAAGTTTAATTGATTAGATAGTATATTTGATATAGATAAAGTTTATGAAAAGCAAACTTTTTGACGACGGAAATTCGCACTTGTTTTATATGATTAGGGCTTCAATCGCTGTACATGTCAATTAATACTCCTGAATTCGCCAGGATCAGTTGTAATCGGGCATCGTGAATGTGTAACATCTCTGTGAGAGAGAACAGCAGCTCGACGTTCCTGTAATGCCGGTGCCATGTTAGCCTTACTAGCATAGGTACCCGGTATGCAAAGTAGCAATTCACAGGGAACTATGTAAACAATCGTCGGAAATAGAAACTGGTCGGCGCGTGATCCTTCGGCTTGTATGTCCGAATGTCCACGTACTAGGCAAATTGGAAGTCAACCTCGGGTTACAAAGCTGCGGCTTTGGAAGCTAACGAGCGAGTCCATCCACCCGTCGGAAGCTGCGCTACTAAAATGACTCAGAATCATGTCCAGAATGCCATTAGGATTCAACGCGGATTTATCCTTCCGACACAATTATAAATCTTCCATAAAACAATCTGTATTTGATCATAATATTTACAATGCAATTGTTTGCGAATCGTCATCCTGAGTATTAGGTGACAATAAATTGTTTATGATGAAACGCTTTTGAAATACATGTGAGAGTCGCGTCGAAAATATAATATAATTCCTACGTGATAATTAATTTGAAAATGTTTGTGTTTGTAATTTATATATGTATTTAATTAACAACAATACGAATTTTGTAAAAGATAGTGTCACCGTTATTTATTTCAGTATTTCGTTAATTGTATAAATTATTATTTATGCAATAGCTCATTATTTTAATTGCATTTTATCAAAATAAATTGTGGGATTAGAAATTATGCGTATTCTCTCAATTGTCCCTGTTTTTATCTGATTATTTCATAATACTCCGTAATTGCGTTTTTATAATTTTGCCACGGAAATTGCTGCAAGTTTGTTGGAGATAATGCATAATTTTTGTATAATTTCATATAATATTTTTTTTGTATAATTCAATAATACAATATATATATATATATATATAATATCTAGATTGTTTCTCACATTATTTTTGTTTATTATGTCTCTAATTGCAAACTTCATAAATATCTATGTTATAAGATTTATTACATTCGCATAATAAAAATCTCGTTATCTTAATGTACGTTTCGTAAAAGCGGATAACAGTTTCGCGAAAATACTTTCATCTTGTTTTATATGTCTTACGCATTTCTTTTCTCCGATATGTGCTGACGTTTCTGACGGGATATCAGGAATATAATGGGAAACCTAGTGGGATACGAAACAAATGATGCGTGAATAACGAGGATGGTATCGCGGTTGAACGGACCATTGTCAGCTGTCGACGCGTGAATATTCGATGGCTACACGTGAAATATCCTTTAACAAGCGTATCGTGAATGAAGTTAATAACGTTAACAAAGTTATTAACGTTAAAGCTATTAACGTTATAGTTTCTCAGCTTAAAATGAGCTTCAAAAATGGATCTCCTAATATAAATGTAATTTCCTGAAAAAAGAGCTTGAAATAAATTAAAAAAATATATATAGAACATATAACCGCAAAATAAAGCGGTAATTATATCTAGATTTTGAATGTCATCGTCAATGTGGAAATTCTCCCGAATTCTAATGAGATTTAAGCAGAGCATAAGCGAGATTTTAATAAACGCGTGAATGTAAGCGACCGCTGAACGAGATTCTCCGCTAAAATATTTCCACCAATATTTCTTCGTCGATCTTGGAAAGTAATTCAGACGCTCGATACTGCTCCATAAATATTTTCGTAAGACGCCGCGGCTATTTTCCCCGCCCGCGTGGTGTGCACGGATGATCGTTCATTGTGATCAACGATGTGTACGAAACACACGATGCGGTGCGTTTAAAGTTTGCCGGCTACGGGGAATAAGAATGTTGAACTTTCGATATGATAGTGACGATTTATCACCCGCCGAATATCTTAAATCGAAAGTAAAGGAATTTTATCTTCGCATGCATTTTCCTCTAAAATTCGTTGCTCTCTGTTTGCCGAACACAAAATTTATGGAGATTGATCCCACCGGTTAACAACGTAATAATTCCTTGAATATGCATGTCGCGCTGGTTAATTCTCATGTGGCCAGTTATTGGCAATATGTAAAGCCAGTGGGCGATACTTTTAAATTAAGTTAAGTGCATTTGACACAAGAAAGCTCCCATTGCTTCTTGTTACTTTGACAAGTAATCGATGATACATATGTATTTCTCATCTATGTATAACATGAGATATGTATGTTCGTTGTGTTTGTATAAATATTGCTGTATTATTTTAATTATACCATGTATTGTAAATATTTTGTATGAATGTATTGTAAACATTTTGATAACTATATTTTTTTTTCTCGTTAAAATTCACTTTCTCGTTAGACTATTCTTTTGCATTGCTAATTTAATGCAAATATAAATATATGCATAAATGCAAATAATTTGATGTGTTTAGCTTGTTTAATTTAGTGATAACAAAAGTTCACAAATTTCCAGCAAAATGAAATGTTTGAAATAAACTCCAAGTATACAACAAGAATAATCTTACAAATATATAGCAAAAAAGGAAGGAAAAAAAGAATAACGGATGACAGAAGATGAAATCAATAGAAAGCATTATTCACTCTAGCTGTACTCACCGATCTCCGGTATGTTCCTGTCATGATCGCCCCCGGCTAAAAACTGAAACATAAAAAATTTTATGGTCAGATATAACGCTCTTGTATTACGATAAAAAAGAAAATTACAAATTAAAAAAATAGCTAAATCTTAATATATGTTTCTTTGAATAGTACTAATTAACATTTATTTACAAATGAATATTGATTCTATAAAAAAAGATAATTAAATCAAATGATTCTTATGAATATAAATATCTGGTTACATTTAATAAATTATTTAGAATTACTCGAAATATTTGTTAAAATTTAGTATTTTTTTAATGCGCAAAATAGAAAAATACTGTGTATAAAATACTACAGTTAATTTCATAATATCAAATTATATCAAATTTGGGTTATTTTTAATTATTTCTATTCTCGTCCCTATTCTATTCTTGCTTCTATACTCAGCATATCGTTTATTTAATTAAAACAATGGAATTAAACAATTTAACTCAAGAAAATATATTAAATTTAACTCAAATTTAATTTATTATTTACTAAGTGCATACATTAACGAACGCTGTTTGTTTTAAAACTAATCATAGAAAAATAGATTAACTTAAATTTTGACACACATGGATGTTAAAAATAATGAAATATCAAGGAATTATATACTCAAGGAATTGGATTAATTTTCATTCCTCTTTTGATAAAGTAGGTATATGTAAAAAATATTATGTAGAAAAAATCTTTGACATAAATAAAATTATTACAACAGTTCACATTATAATATTCAATATTTTCTTTATGTTTTGATCTAATAATTTTCCTGCCGAATGAATTATCATAAACTTATTATAACGGCATTTGCGAACGGCCGCAGCCAATTCCATTATCAATCCCATTATCACAAGTCGATCACGAACTCCTAAGATTGCCCGTAAAAATTACTTCGCTTCCATCAAATGAAGTTTATTCAGGATAAGGGGATCAGAAGATCCCCGCTGGCGCCAAGGGAACAGCAGAATAGAGTGGGATCGGCAGAAGCTTCAATCGATGATAGCGAAACCTGGCGAAAGAAACTTCTGGCGATGACGCGAAAGGATCGTCAGTAAAATATGACATCGCTGTTTTTCTCGAAATCTAGCAAATACTGTTACTTTTGCTTCCCTATCCGGCGAACAACAAACGGATCTATACGTTACATCAACTCGCTCGCTTTGTAACTTTCATGGAGAACTTTCGCTTTATAGAGCGTAAGGCGTACTCGGAAAGAACTTCCTTCGACTATTGAAATCTGACAAGAAAGCCGAGAAAAACTAGGACTCTCAATATTCTATTTATAAGTTAGAAAATTTGTAACATTGTAAAAAAAAGTTGTCAGAATTATTTCGAACTAAAATTGTAATGAACTGATGCTCGAACAATTCCAATTATTTAGTAAAATTTCTTGAATATATAAAAAAAATGTTAAATAACCAATTAAAACGTTAGAAAAATATTATAAAAAATTATGAAAATTATAAAAATTATGAGATATGAAAATTGTAAAAATTCTGAAATACTTTCACTTATTTTACATCAAATAACTTTCATAGTTTAATAAAATCCATGAGATTTTTTTTACAAGTAAAGACTGAATGTAGGTCTATGTGCCGCAAGCAAATCTTCAATTCAAAAAGTTGTCTTCGTTATCATTATTATTTGACATCTCGTCATATACAAGACAGAAAATTATTTCTATGTCAGTATTCTTCATTGCATATTTACTTAAATACTTCAAGCGATAATTAAAAATTTTATACGATCGTGAATTTTTCGAAGTGAAGTAAGAAGTATAATATAAGACAAGTGTTGGTGATTAAACAAAATATCCAGAGTCGCCAAATATTCAGTTGGTGGTCTCGACAATTAAATTATGCGATGACATTGTGAAATATATACAAGTGTTTCGAAGTACACTTATAAAACAAAATGAAACTCATAAGAAAAGAAGATCCAATTCTTCATGACTTTTTACAATTCTTCAGCTTGCAGAGCGCCTTTCCTTGCAGTCTCTGCGATTCATAAACCAGGCTTATTCGAGAAATCGTGAGTCTCCCGGAAAATAGAAACCGACAAAAAGATATTCTGCGGTCGCCTCTCTTACCGCGAGATGGATTCCTAGTAGCCCTCCTCCGCACTTGCGAAAGGGAAATGGCGAGAGAAACCTCTCGAGGGAAGCCTCTTCCTCCTAAAGCTAGACCTTCCGGGCTTGGGAAATCGATAGACCCTCCCCGCCTTCTAGTTTCCTGCGATTCTCCTCGATTTAGGGCTCGAGACCATCTTCACGTCCATGTGTCGAGAACCCAATAACGTCTCACGTCAGAGACTGATTAAGGATATGATCGCCATTACCTTCTCCCTATATCTGTATTACGACATTTTCCGCATTAATAGATTTTTAATATCAGCGATTTAATATTAGATTTAATATTAGATTTAATATAGATTTTCTATATTTCTATTAAAATCTACTATTTTTATGTCTTCCTTATTATAAAACAAACATCTAATTTCAGATTGTTATTTATTAGGTAAAAGAAAATTTTTGAATTCTTGAAAAAAAATGTATACCTTTTTGTATTTTTTGATGACTTCTAACAATAAGTATTACAAATAATTAAAAATATATTACATGTATTTTTTAATAAAATGAAGAAATCATCAATCAAATGAAGAAAATTGCAGATTCCTCTACATTATACTTGTAATGTAAAAGGTTTGGCAGCGATTTAGAATTTGGATTAAAATTATTTCAATAAGTAGACATGTTTTTAAAAAATAATTAAAATAAAATAAGGATAGGTTCATTTTAACAATAAAATTATTAAATACAAATATTGATCTTATTGAATTGTTTCATGTAATAACATTCATCAAAACAATATAAAGAATCAAAAGAATATGAATTAAAGAATATGAAAAATAACTATAAATCAACACTAAATATATGTATACTTAAATTTATTCTAGTGTGACAATAACGTAATATGTTAAGAGAATAATTTTAAGATTTTAAGAATTTTATACATATCTTCTGCTGATTTTTATAATTATTTTCATATTCTTTAATTTATATTTTCTTCAGAGCTTAAATTATTCATGTATAACATTTATTTTTATATGGAAAGTACAAATTTAATTTCAGCCACTGTTAAATAAAGAGACTACACTGTTAAAAATTCATAATGTTCAATTATACTCTATTTGGGTTATATTCAATCATTTATAGGTCGCGGCGTCATTGCTCATTAATTTCACTAAAATAATGGAGTTAAACAATTTAACTCGAGAAAATGCATTAAATTTGATTCAATGCATTACTTACAAAGTGTATATATTAATAAGAATGCTATGTATTTTGAAACAAATCACAGAAATGAATTGATTACATTTTGACACACATAGAGGTTAAAAATAACAAAATTATTCGATTCAAGGGATTGAATAATCACCAATTCTTTTCTAATATTTAATAGTGTACTGTCCTGATACATTCTTAAATACTTGATGTAGTTAATTGATTATTGTATCAATATTATTCGCTTTGTGTTTTCTGAACAAAAGAAGTTTTCGATAGTGATGATTTACTTATTTCACATACTGTTTCTGCAAAACAAAAAACGACATACGGGTTCTCTCACCTATCAGTTACTATTTTATACGCGCAACTCGAAACATTCGTGAGAACAAGCTTGAAAGCTATTTTGCGCACGATGGAAAAAAAAGAAAGAAATGAATACACTCGTTACCAATTTCATCTCGTCCTTTGTGCAGTTAATCGAACAATTAATCACTACGTGTACCCGGAAGGATTTACCGCTCTGACATGTAGGTCGCGCTCCAGTGGGATCACTCGGAACTTGTATCTCGCACCTCTCTGTCGCGAGGTGCGTTGATCTCTCGAAATGAAAATGGAACGAAGGGCGATTCGACGTCGCCGCAATTTATTTCCGCACCGATTCGACGTGCAATCTCCAGCACGAACATACAGACCTCCGCCTAAATGGCAGGTCATTTCTACTCATAAGTGCCGCATTTTCAGAAACACACAAGTCGGAGGATTGATGGAAGCTCGCTCCGTCACTATCTGCCCGTAAAAAATCCCCCGATCTTCTCATGAAATTGATAAATACGAGAAACCCACTTCGTTTTGATAAACTTCTCGCTGTGAATTTATGAAGCTGGTCTGCAAGAGTTTCCGTTTGCATAACGTTTCGTGATGTCATGCGTACACTATATTAGAAAGGTATGAATGCCGTAAACAGGATGTTTCGTAAAGTTCTGCATCGAAATGCAGAAGCGTATTCGTTCAAACTAATTTTGACTTTGTTTACTGTTTATATTTGACAACTTAAAGTCACGAAGTTATTTAAGATTAAAAATTAATGGTTTTCTGCGAAATGAAACTTTTACACAAGCAACTATAGGATATATTATTCCCATACCTACTTCAAAAGTGACACAACTCAATACACGATTTTCAAGTTATTATCATGAATGATTTAAGAAAACACTATTCAATCAATTACAAAAAAACAAACTAACTTTATTTCATAAAAAATTATTACAATTGTCACTTTTAAACAAAGAAATTTAAAAAAAATCATTAAAACTACGTTGTATCATTCAAAAAATATGTAGAAACGTTTATTCGTCATTGCATTTTTGCGTATTTTTTAGAAAATTGTCATGTTAATTTTATGGGCTTTCTATAATAAGCCCATAAAAGTTATCTAAGCTTTAAGTTTTAAGCCTTAAAAAATTGACCAATTACAGTCGATTATTTTTATCATATTCGACTGTGATTAGTTAATTTCTTACGGTTTAAGACTTGAAGCTTAGGTGAAGTTAGGTAATGGCTTATTATAGAAAGCCCATTATAGATTGGGGAGAACTTCTGCCTTTTATGTCGTTATCTATGAACGGCCGTGAAACTAGCAATCAATGTGGATCACGCGGATGGCACAATGTTTGCTAGCTTGTTGAATTTATCTCAATTCCATTAGTCTTCTATATTTAGATGAGCCGCGGAGACTGACGCTTTGCAACATTGCCGTTCTGTAAATCACAACTACAACCTTCCTTTTCGGACGTTAACAAAATCGCAACGATCAGACCTTGACGTAATTTTAACCCGCTTGTTTATCCCAAGTAATTTTCGGCTCAAAATAGTTGAAGATTCATCCGCGTTTGCGAACAACTTATCTTCTTCGGCAACGACCAAATGGATCGGATCTAAAATATTTATCTCGGATAAAGTTAATTCTAAGAAAAATACTTCCGATCTGCTGAAAAATTAAAAAGATAGAACATTGACTGTTCACCATTCTCCGTTATGTCTCGTATGAATATAAAAAAACTACAATTTTGTTCAAACATCCGTGAAAAAATATTAGAAACAAGATGAATATTATAGATACCAAGATAAATACTGATACATACGACGAACACGAGTAATATTTAATGTTTATGCTAAAAATTTCAAGCCGCTCGCACTTCCATACGTTTAATTAAATATCTCCGCTATTTCATAATCGCGATCTCCTAACAAGAATATTGAACGGCGACTAGACCGTGCGCCAAAGACTGGCTTTAATATTTTTAAATCAGTGCTTTTTGCTCTTGGCTTAAAATTAAATATGGTGTAATATTCGAAGGATGAACATCAAAGTATATAAAAATGCAGGAAATTTTCATTTTGCATCAAAAATATATTTGAATATTAATAACACAAGTCGCACGAATAAACGGCAGAATAGCGTCAGAAAATTGTAAAATACAATCAAGAATCTCTCATGCATTTATGAAGACCATCGAGATCTCCCGTCATGCTTATCTTCTATATTCCATCGATGGCTGCGAGCAAAATTGTTCTCTCTCTCAAGGTGACGTTCTATAGACCGTTGCGGCTGCCTTATCGTTTCTTATCCGTCAGTCTGGCACGGGGCATGGCATCGATAACGCGAACAAAAGAACGTGGCGTGAACACTAGATAAATGAGTGCGACGGCGCAGAATTCGATTTCCTTCGGTTTTGCGCGATCTGAAAAGTTTACGTACGATAAATGTGTGCAAAGCGAGAGGGACGAGAGTTCGGGATGAGACAGGGTGACGTTCACTTCGTCATTACGATTGAACGAGGCTTACGATTAAATCGTACGAGAATCGGCATTGGTTAAAGCGACGAGGAGCTGTCAAAAGGGAATTCGAACTTCCGCCAAAATCGCCTACTTCGTCAGATTTACATCCGAATGTAAATGCCGATTGAGAGTCTGTAAATAGATCCATGACTTGGCAGCTTTCGACTATTCAAACCGCCTATGACTCGACGCCTCGCGTCGACCAATCAATCGGAGTCATTACGATTGTTCGATCGCTTCGTTTGGCAATATTTGCAATCGACGACCATGCATATTTGACTGCGAATCGATTACAAATTTGGGACAATTCGGTAATTGCCTGGGACGATTACATATTACATGCTATTGTAACCAGGGATTGAAACACAATTGCGGTGAATGCAAATCTGGATGCGATTGATGCATGAAAACAAGCTGTATATTTGTTTTTGACACAATGGAAATATGAGAAAATATTTTAAGATGTGCATTCTCATGACATATTTTTTTAGAATTAATTTTTTTTTCTCCTAAATGGAATTCAATACGAGCAGCAAAATACGATTATCATTCTGTAACTAAATGCTTTTCATATTGGTTCATACAATAAAAATTTCAACAAAAGTTCCTAGCGCTACTTTATTTATATCATGTTTACATGTTTTTCAAAAAAATTTGGCAATTATAATATTTAATAGAGCAAAGAAGTGTACTAAAATTGATCTAAAATGGTTAACAGATTTTTATGAAACTTTCACCAAACTACTTTTAATTGAATAATAGAATCATACTAAAAGAATTTTATGTAGAGACCAAGATAAAACGACAGAAGTGAAATCTACTTCTCAAAATTTGAAAAAAAATTAATAAAAATGACTAGAGAGAACCCGCAGACTATTCGAATGAAACAAAATTTATTAAATCGTAATACATATTCTTTGAATATATAGTAAAATATTAATATATACTATATTAAAAATATTTATTTATAGTGAATAAATATTTACTTAATAAAAAAGGCAGTTAAATTAAATTAATGACTATTGTATAAAATAAATATATATGTTTATATTTTGTAAATATTTACTTAGAACTATTCAAAAAATATTTATTAAAATTTAGTATATTTTTTTCAGTATAAGAAAACGTACTGCGAAGTTCACAAGATTAAAGAATCAATAGAAAAAGTCGCGGCGGTATAATTCTATTCCAAGTCACCATACTTATTGACTCTCTTAGTCAGCTCTACATAAAATTCTTTCATCAGCATGTTTCTTTGACTCGGTAAAACATTTGATGAAAGTTTCATGAAAATCTATTTAATTGATTATTTTTGATCAATTTTGATATATTCCTTTTAACTTTAAAAATTTATTTTGTTAATTACGGTATGCTTTTTAAATAAGCAATCAAAGTCAAAATGCTACTTTTATTTAATCCGTAATAATTTAATAATAAAAAAATCTTAGAAATATTTTTAAAAAAGATTTTGTAAGGTAAACATTAAGTTTTTTCGTTAAAAAGTCGAAAATTTTTGCAGGTTTTTTTAAGCAGACCCGTGAGTCTGTCATGAAAAGTTACAGACAAAGTGAGAAGAAAGTTTCCCATTTTATCCAGCTAGTTTTCTATATATAAAAATTATCAAACTCGTAGCAACTAAAAAAACATAATGACCTTTTGAAAATAGAGATTTTAAGCTTTAAAACCTTCCTTTTAAGTTTAAATTTCGTTTATTTTTAACAATATTACAACTGCGCTTTTTCATAGCCCTACAAATTTTTGTTCTGACCCAATATTATATACCGTTTTTTCTATAAAATGAGAAAAAATATCATGATTTCCAAATAGATCTAGAACCAAGTATCTATCGAATAACATTTCAAATAAAACTTTTACAGTTTTATGAAACAAGAAAAACCAACCCTTCACCCTATATGATCCTTCGTGCGGAAAAAACTTTCGTGAGGATAAATGATGGAGTGCGTTAAGAACGAAAGGATCGGATATCCCGTCATTCTTCGTCCTTTCCGGACAGGATATTCCTTCTATTTTTTTGCGAGATATCATTTGTTATCAAGCTGGGGGAATGCCAAAGCGATACAGAATTGCAGAGAATTGAATGAAATACCATGATAATTAAGAATTTTATTTTATGTAAATAATACATTCAAATTTCGTAGTATTTGTTCATGTACGAAAATACAATCTTTCACGCAAGTGACTTAAGAACTGATTAAAACGGAAAAATTTACTTATGTATAATACAGTGTTTCTAAATATATGTATAGTGTTCCTAAGTTAAATGTCAAAACTTCGAGAACGTATAAAAGATCGATAAAATAAAAAAACTCTTTGGAGATTTGCTCGTTTTTGCTTTATTTTGCGATTTGAGAAAATCACAAAAAGTATTGTAAAAAATTAAAAAAAAATTTTTTAGCCAAATTGTCATCATCTGACATCACTGAACTTCTTTATGTGAGGAGAGGCTGAAATAGGAAGCTTTATTCATTGTCAATTGACTCAAGAGAGCAACTGAGACAGAATCGTGGCTACAATGCATCAAATGTCACCAAATGAATAGTATTTGGCTACAATACAATTAAGCTGTCAGTGTTAGATGCAATGCTTACTTTGCTGCAAGAGGCCAACATTTTGGACAATACCTTCATTAAGGAAATACAACTTGTAAATAAATGTAAGTAATAAATGAATAGAATAATGTAAACTTCTTTTGATGTTGGACTATTTTTGAGTAAAATATACAGTTTCGATAAAAAAAAATCCAATAAAAATTGTTTTAATTTTGTTTTCAATTGTTCTTTTAATTTCAGTTTTTTTTTATTTTTGTTTTTTGCAATTTTTTCCAAAATAAAGCAAATTTCTAAAGGACTTTTTTCTTAGTTTATCAATCAATTATGCGCTTCCAAAGTTTTGACATTTAATATAGAGACACGCTGAATATTAAAAATATGAATTCATATTTAAAATACTGATTCATTGCAAAAACCATTCTTTGTAAACACTGAACAAATCAAATTATTTTTCGTTCTACATAAAACTGCTCAACAATATTTAAATGAATATTTACTCATCTTAATTTATTCCTAATTAAAATTGAACAGGTAGGAATATATACGTATGTTTTATGAATAATATTCTCAGTTCTTTTAACATTAAAAATTGTAGATAGATTTAAACATTCGTTGATCTATATCATCTGCCGCTCTTACAATTAATGCGTACATTAAATTTGTGAATCTTCGTATTCGAGATATTCAATAAAGAACGCATCAGTGAAAAGCCGTGTGAATTAATAATTCTTATGTTTATGTATTATACATATCTACATAAGTACTATCTGTTATATTTTTATGGTAGGCGATAATCGCCATGTTCTATGTCGCATTCGACATTAACTAATTCTTAATTTTGATTCAATGTTAACTACTTTCTGAAATTTTTTTAGACTAATAAAATATATTTTTCGTTACTCTTAAATTTTCTATGTTTCTGCATAAAAATAAAAAGGAATGTATATATTATAAGAATTCTCTTTGTATAATATCAAATTTCATTTTAAAATCATAGATTAATTTCATTTTAAAATAGATTTCACGCGAATATTAATCCATATTTTCTGTGTTTCTCTACAAACTTATGATTTAAAAACATTTTTAACAATAAAGTAAATTTTTGTACAATAATAATGTCAATGAGATGCACAATTAATTATCAAGGAATATATTTCATCTTTCACAAAACTAAATAAAATTTTTAAAAAATTTCAAATGCCACGATTCGTAAGATATATGTATATGTATTTTGGTGTGTATATATATATATATATATATATATATATAATAAAGTTTATTATATACACAGAGTTCAAAATTAACTATTTTCGAGAGCTGTCAACGAAAAAAATATCACGACCTTTGTTTACAGCGAATTTCGAATTCACTTCCCGTCGATATCGATTCGCAGGCGCGTATGCGACGACAGTACGAGCTTACGGGAGAAAAAAGTTTCCGGACAGCGGCGCGAAAAACCGCGGTAGCGAGATATTCGTCACAGCTGTCGGTCGTTTTCCGGAGATTTGCCGTGAATCTGTTGGTGCAATATGCCATCGTGACGTGTACCGGCAGTCTGCAAATATCGAAAGCATATCCCCGTCGAAGTATTGCACCCCTCCTCCTTTTTGCCCATCGCGACCATCATTTCTGCAGCTTCCGCGAACGAAATGGCGACAAGGAGAGCTCTTCAGAAATGGAGGCTTTTACGACTCTTACGAGCACGCGGAAATTCGAAGGAACATTCGTCGAATCGGAGGAAAACATGATCCCTCTCGCAATAGCTTTGATCCACGACCGACCATGCTATTTTTGCTCAAAGCATGAAGCTACCTTTTGCACGAAACGAAGTTTACACATGATTTTGTTTTATCTTTTTTTACACGTCATTCTATTTCGTTTTCTGTCACTCTGCTTTCTTTCATTCATGGACCTAAATTAGTTTTTCCTTATAATTAATTAATAATTTTTTTTATTGTCTTCTACATATAAAATTTTACGTAGATCATATACAAACTTTATTATAAACATTTCGTATATTTTATTCAGATTATATTCTTTGAAGATCGCGAAGATATGATTAGAGATGAAATGACTCTGATAGTAATTTATTTGGTAGATTACGATAATTTACCTGGTAATATTTTAGAAAACTAGTAAAATGATAATTTAAAAAAAGTTTAGAAATAAAAAATTTTTATATAAAATTTAATAGAGACATTTATGATCTTTAAGTTAAGTAAAACTTGATCTAATTCATATTTTCTATAAAATATTTTAACACTGTAATACATTTTATTTATATATATACGTATATACACACATATATATGTGTGTGTGTGTGTGTGTGTGTGTGTGTGTGTAATATATAGTAATTAATAAGCTAAGTACATAGTAATTAGAGAAACTTCAAAAACTTTTTTGAGATTTTTTAATATAAAAAGTTGTAGCGAACTTATATATAGATATATGTATATAGTCCCAATTTCGATTTCTTTTTTCAAGTACTTCACCCTCTGACACTTTTCCCATCGTTTTGACAACAATGCTATGCCTGCAGAATAGAAGTTTTTGAGCTGGTGTCGATAAAGATAGTCGACCTTCTCTCGGTTATTTCTAACTTCTGTATACTATTCATACACTTAAAATTTAGAAAACGTGTTGGACGGAATTGAACTTGCAAACATCGTAAAATTTTAAGAAGATTAATTCCTTTAATCAAAAACTTGATGACACAGCTTTACTCGAGTTTGCGCATCCAACTCCTATCATGTTTGCAGTTATTATTTTATAATCACGCCTTAGATCGCTTTTATTCTGTAACTGATGGTAACAAGACATATACGCGCTTAAATCAGTTTTAGATGTGGATATAGGGATAGTCTTTCACGTCTTAAGTTACAAGTTTTTCTCTGCCTTACTCTATGCCTAAGACATCTCTTTTACCATTAACTTAGTAGAGAGAACTCTCTTCTATTGCTTATATGAAATATGGGATTTCGTTGTTTCTTGGAGAAATCGAAAATTTCAAAGAGAAGTTGAACCACCCATATATAATTGAGATTTGTTAACACGAAGAAAAAAAATTAAAATATTTTAAATTATATTTTTCTATGGAAAATAAATTCTTTCTATATTGTATATTCAATTACCGTAATTGCACCGGAATACTTAATCCGAACAAAAAGAAAAATTTTAAATAATTTAATAAAAAACTAAATTTTAAAATCAGTTCATGTTCAGAAAAAAACAAACTGACAATTATCGACAAAATTTGTTTTTAGATAAATTTTTTATCAACTGATAGAATACATTTGAAGAGAATAGATTTGTTTCATATTACCTGAAATCCCCAAAAATTTCGCACTTAAAACGAGATAAATATATTTAGATGTTAGAGGGAGAGAAAAAAAGCGAAAATTCTGAGTACAAAAAATGCAAACACGAACAAATCTAATACGAGTATTTTATCTTATGCAAAAAATATAAATGCAGCCTATTTATGCATATATATATATATATATATATATATAAAACTATCAGAAATAACAAATTTTATCAAAATCATCAGTAAATTATCATCTTAGTAATTATCAGATTAAACTGATAATTTTAGATATGTGATAATAAAGCTATTGCGAAGAGTTCAAAGAAAAACCTACACACAAATTCGAATGGAATCTAATTATCTTATTCATCAATTCGTTTCTCAAATTGACCCAAATAAAATGCTGTCTTTTTTCGACAAGAAATAAGAAGAACTTCCTTCGTTCTCATTCCGAAACGACGATTGATGATCGTGTAACGTATACGAATGACTTCAGCAAAATAAATGTGACGTGCTGTCGAACGGGGAGGAAAAGAATGGCTCGAGAATAAATTCAAAAAGGAACAACGTGAAATCGATGCATTATATTGCAATGCAAATTTCCTAAAATTAGCTTGTAACGAAACACTGCGCCACGCACAAACGAGTTAATTGTATTCAAATTCCAAACTACAAAAAAATGCAATAAACGAGAGTATGCAATAAATATTCAAATATCGATAATAATCCGAATAAACGAATTACAATAAATATCCAAATAAAAAGACCATCCTTTTATGAATCTTTTGCAATCAGTGATACTAATCAATATAATAAAATTTATATTATAGTAGAGAGCGCTTTAAGGATCGGTCAAAGTTGGAAGTTTCGAATAATATAATATTATTCATAATATAATATAAGTTCAGGAATTTAATTAATTTCAATTGTGACTGTGCGCCGAAACATTCGAACATTAAGACACAATCAATCCGAGATGCTAATAATCGCGACCCGAAACGTTTGGACAATCGCGAGTATATGTAATCCACCCTTATTTCAAATAAGAAACTTTTATTACGAAAAATATTATCTCAGCCAGGATGAGATAATGTTTTTCGCAATGAAAGTTTCATTAATATTTTGCATTAATTCATCAATATTGATTATACATATGAAGATTAATAATACTATCAGTATTTGTTGGTTGATGTTGACAGATGACCCGTATTTTTCTCGTATAATTGTGTCGACAGGCTCTCGCGACGAAGTCATGATTGTGAACTAATAATCGTTTAGGGAATGAATGTAGCCTTCGCTTAGTCGCAGAAATGAAAAACTGCATATAGGATGACGGCAGGGTGTTCCTGACGTGCGCACGGGGTGAGGAAAAACGAAATTGTCCACGAAAGTTAAACGAAACTGTTGGGAAATTGCAGTCCTAGGTGAAATGTCGCGTGCAACGAGTGCATCGTCATTTTTGCAACACGAACTCGTTGACCATTCATTGTACCGAACAATGCTATTCTCTCAGGAACTAACAATCGAATTGTAAATCTAAAGAAGAGAACTCGTAACGTGCGTGTATAATGGAATAGGTCCTCTCTCCTTTTCTCTCTCCCTTTCTCTCTCTCTCTCTCTTTCTCTCTCTCTCTTTCTCTCTCTCTTTCTCTTTCTTGAAAAGATTCGGAATAAAATTTGCAACAAAAGCTCACGTCTTCAGAAGAGGTAACTTTTTCAAAAATAAATTTTTAATGTGGCACACAGTTTCACTTATCTAAATTTAAAATTATTGATTTTCGGTTTCACGTAACTTTACATTTAGAAAGAATTTCTTCATTATTTTTCCCGTCAGATATACAGAAGAAAATATACACAGGATAAAATATATAGGTATATGCGGGAGGAAAATAAAGGATCTACGGCGAGAAGTAAACTTGTTCGCGACGGCGCACGACTGCATCATTGACAGGAGAGATCAGAAGCGATGCAACGACGATTTTTCAACGTACTCGGATCGAAACAATGCAGCGGCGGAACGTGACTTCCACGCAGAGGAATGCCATGTGCGCGGCATATCCGCCACTATAAATCACACATTACTGAAACGACCGGTCGAGTATGGTCGAACCGATAAAGGCGGAGAGAAATGGGAACAAACGGTGTCGTATCGCCGCCCTGATATTTACCACTAGCAGCAGCAGCAGTCACGGCGTCAGTGTTCTAGGAGAACATGGCACTTGTCCCGAATCAATCGTGCATTCGATGTCGAAGATCCACCTATGCGATGGAAAATGAAAATTCATCGCGTTCCGTGTGCAGGCGGCAAATTATTGACCCGCCAATTTCCGGTCTGAAAATTAATGGTCTTGTTTGCGCGAAAAGCAACGCTACAATTCGGTCTTGTTGTGAACGGAGATACGAGGTGTTCCAGAGCACTTCCGGTTGGCTTTTCAGCTGAAGGTTTCCCGGAAATTCTCCGATGCTGCGCGATACGCGCTGAAAATTTTATACCACGTAAATAACAACAATCTCTCAAAATCTAAAATTTGTTTCGTTAATGGATACATGAGTGTAAAAATAGTGAAGTAGGAAGTTTAAATCCACTGGAAAAATAGTGAAGTAGAAGGTTTAAATCTATTCATTTTCTTATTTTATATTATAAAAAAATATACATTTGCTTTCGATCCTGAATAAATTTTTGTTGTATAAAATATTTTTTCTCGATATTATATGATCATGTAAGTAGGTTTTAAATTTTCTGTTAATCAGAATTTTTTGCCAAAGTATCCAATACATACGGAATATTTTCTCAAAGTTTTTGAGCCAATAATTGAATATGTGCTAACATATTAATGAGTACTTTATTCACACAACTATACATTTTGTTTTCAATAATTATATTTTGCCTAAACTTTCATTAAGAAAAAGAAAGTTATAGTTTACAAAATTTAATATTTATATATTTTTCTCATTCAAAATTGAAAACAAGAAGAAAACCCGAGCTAAAATATTTTAAAAAGTAATTTATTAACAATAAGATTGGAAACATTGGTAATTTATCAATATTAAGAAAAGTGTTTCGTTCTGTGAACTATAATTTTATTGTACAAAAATTTGATTAAATACATCAAACAAAAGTTTTTGGTTAAAATGTACCAAACAAAATTGTAATTTTATGCGAACTAAATTGTTTAATTAATTTACACATATTTGTTATTTCTGAAGCATAGAAATTGTAAAAGTTGAATTTTTTCTTATATAAACAAAATATTTGATTGTTATTAAAAAATGCCTCAACTAAATAGTTTTGCTGAAAGCATTAAATTGTTTCCTATAATGCACAAAATTCAATGCTGGAGAAAAGTTAAAATAGAATTTATTTAAAGGATGAATCTATAAAAAAAATACTGTTTGAAATATCGAAATGTCAAATAAATACTTTTTTTCAAGTTGTGTTGTTAGTGTAAATAATAAATATTTGGCTTTTTATATTTATTATGTAAAATACTTATTTCAAATAGTAATTTTATATTTATTATGTAAAATATTATTTCAAATAGTATATCTTTATAGACTTTTCTTTATAGACAATTCTTTAAATAAATATTTTTATTGCATCTATTTCAATTTTTTCTCTGCGCTGAAAATATCATTTCATTATGTTTCAACTAACCATTTTTCCCAACAGAAAAAATTACTGTTTACATAATAACAAAATTGATGAAACTTTCCCTCCAAAAAATTCCTGGATACGCTTAGATATTGATGAAGGAGACTTCATAGCGACGTTGACAAGCAAACGATTCCGCTTGCGTGAGATGAAGTGATTTTGTGATCGCGATAATAAAATAAGAATAATATATAAGATAAAGTTTAATACCTGCGCGTACAATATCTCCTTCTCTTTCTGCGACGTGATAAGATTGAATTTTATTGCGCGAACCTTCGTTGATATTGACTTGCCAAGCCGAGAACGTAAATTATCTTGATAGGATTGGTCGCGCGTCTCCATCGCTCGTTTCTTGCAGGTTTTAATCGCGGTACGACTTTTTATAGTCGCAATTTATATAGTAGGTCAAATCGCGAAACTCGGTAATCTCTGTAGATTACTCCCGCTTGATTTTTTCGAACTTTTCATCAGCTTAATCGTATTCCCGGTTTGTTCAAACTGCGCATTGTATCATGAAGATTAAAAATTGTTAATTCTTAAGAATATATTATTAATAAAATGAAAAAAATTATGAAAAAAGTACAGATTTTTCTATATTATATTTGTATTAGTATAGTAACACAAAAAGTTCGGCAGCAATTTAGAATCTGGATAAAAAATTATATTAATAAGAAATAGATACATTTTTAAAAGACAAAATAAAAAAATTTCCATTCATATAAACTAAGAAAAAATTATTTGACTAAATTAATTTTGTTCGTCTTTATTTCCTTTGATGAAGAATGTATGTATTTATTATTAGGTGTTGGAATTAATTCGTAGCGTTTTACAAGTGATGGGAAGTACTTTCATTAATGTATTTTTTAATGCTCATGTGAAATAAATAACATTCTTTCATTAAAAAACGCTACGAATTAATTCCAACACCTAATATAAGTCAAACATAATATATTTAAATACATATCTATAGCATTTTCCAACGAAAGAAATAAAGATAAACTAAATTTTATCAAATAAGTAATTAATTTAATCAAATGAACAATTTTCTTTTTCAGCATATATAATTATATTATTAAATACAAATATTAATTTTATTAAATTGGTTTATATGTTTGGTTTTATATAACATTCATTTTTCTACGGAAAATATAAATTTCTAATTTCAGCTACTTTTTGCAGAGACATCTGATACATCCTTTAACGTAATGCATCGAATATAGAAGATATAAAACTGCATAAAGATATTACGGATAGTAACATTTATGAGTGCCCAACATTATGTCTTTCAAGGCACTTAATTTTCACTTCAGCAATTTTCTTATACGGCTCTCTAAAAATAAACGTATTTTATAGTCATCATCGATAAATACTAATACATTCCGCAATTTCTCCTGCCGTCGCGTAATTCTATCGTTTCACGCGACATTCGGAGTGCAAGGGAGCGTAATTGAGCACAAAATAAGATACTTGTACGCATGTTAGACGATTTTCCGCGAAAGGGCCGCAATAAAGTTCAAAATCAAACGAACAATCGGCAATTAAACGTTCGCAGGTGGTTGCGGTCGAATTTGCATATAATTGGAATTAAAGCGTGTCAGATCACGACAGAGATTGGGAAAGGTGCCGAGGTAGAAACGATCTGGCTTTTGTACGCTCGCCGAAAATTTTCGTCACGTTTTGTCAGCGTTTTTCGTCGTCGATTTAAACCGCCGGTCGTGCACCAGTAATGTATGCGTTCCTTTGCCTCCGCGATAATGTATGCGTCCTTTAATTTTGCATTTCTGCTGATCCCCGATGTACCTTGTTCCAACGTTAATTTATTTAAAATTGATCGTGCCGATGTTTTCAAATATTAATTAAGCCACGATTCTCGCTAACATTTTCGCCAACTTCGCAATTCTGCGCGCGGTATCGTTTAATAATGAACCAAAACAAATTGACATTTAATAACGAAATAAACGAAATAAATAATAATGAAATGAATTTCGGCTCAGAATACGTTTCGTCGCTTCATGGTTGCCAGGGCTGAAACATTCTGTAATTATTCTCGCGCGATGGCGTCTACTCGTAAATTATCGTCAATGCGACACTCGTGGTAACGGGTGAGCATCTATTGCGTCGATCTGTTTCGAGACATTTACGGAATTGAATTTGGGAAAAGCAAGATCGGCGTAAACAAGTGAAACATCTGCGCTATTTATACGAGGTAAGAAAATCCATTAACATTTCCATTAACATTTCTATTTCAAGTACTATATATTGCGCATACACACACATACACACATACAAACACACATAATATACTCTTGCAATAGTAATTAAAATAATGTTGCGCATTAATTCCTGTTTAACTGAATCATTTAAAATTAAGCTAATTTTGTTCATACTTTCTATCTCATTTTGATAATTTGCAACATTAACTTTGCATTCCTTTGATGCAAACTATTTTACTTATCTGTGTGCAAAATTTCTGAAAAGATAATATACTTATTAAATTTAAAATTATAACATTGGAAAAAATCTTTTGATAGATTCATTTAATCTTCCGGTGCTGATGCAAAACCTGTAACACAGTTACTGACATTCGATTCATTTAATTTTAAGGTCCATTTAATTTATGTTAAAAAGCACTATCCGATAAAAAATGATTTATCTAAAAATATACGTATATAAATGTATATAATTATATACGAAATACGTCCATACGTAATATACTTCTTTCTTTTGTAAAATTTCTGTTTGATACAAGAAAAATAATAGTTATATATAATGAGAAGGTATAAAAAATAATTAAAAATATAATTTTCGCATCGTTTTTTTTTTACAAAAATTCAATTTTAAAGAAATGAGAAAAAAATTTCTCATATATAAAAAGTATATGATTAAAAATATGTATACATAATTATGTATAGGTAATTTTTTCTCGTTTTTTTTTCAAAATATGACTTTTTGTAAAGAAAAGTTAAAGAAGAAGCATACAGTCAATACGCCGATTATTTGTTGCGATGTCACATATTTAAAATAATCATTACAAATTGAAATTCATAGACGTTTCGGCCGATATTTGGCCTTCAGTATGTTCTATTATACAATTTTAAGTCGGAAGTTAAATAAGTTAAAAATTATAATTTAAAAATTATAAGAGATTAAATCTCAATCCATTATAATGTGCGATGGCCAATTAATATAAGAAGTTGAGTGTATGAAATCGTATAAAGTTCTTGTGAATTTGTGTGACTATTACAATGTTGGTTCGCTATTAATTGCAAATCCTTGTGTTGTAAAGAATTTCCAAGTTCTAATTTGAATTTACATAATTACAAAGTTATACAGATTTTTTTAATACATGATTATAAAGATAGTACTAACAATTACTTAATATCTTTACTCGTATATAATAAGAGTTACAATTATTCATTGATAATTTTCCATTCTTAATTTGAATTTTTAAAGATGGAAGAAACTTTTTAATACATTACTTCACAGAATGTTTGTGTTTCTCTGTGTCTGTCCTTCTGTATTTATATTAACTAGAAAAATTAAGAAGGAGAAAATTAAAGGAGTAGAATGGAAGTTGTAAGTGAAAGTTGTAATGTTATTAATTTAATAGGGACAAGTATAATTCCGATAATCGATCGATGTCACTTTACTTATTCAATCCTGATTTTCGTTTCTTAATGTGTATCTCAGAAATTGTTCTTTTGTAATAACGATGTTTCTGAATTCAAGATTAAAATATTATTCCAATTTAAGACATGATCTTTGTAATTGATGGCAAGATACAACAGATAACAAATTTGTTGGTTTATTAATATTTGCTTTGTGTTCTTTGATTCGGATTTTAAGTTTTCTTTTAGTTTGCCCTACGTAAGAGGAGTCACAATCTTGACAATTTATTTTATATATTACATTGCTGTTATCTTCTTTTTTTAACACGTCTTTTCCGGTTTTAATAAATTTATCTAATTTATTCATAGGTTTGTACGCAATATTAAAACCAAATTTATGAGATAAACATTTAAATTTTTCAGATGTTATATTAATATAAGGATTTGTAAAGAAGCTTTTTAAAATGTAATTATTAAAACTGTTATTATCATGTATGTTTTTTTTCCTCTGAATTATATTTGTCTAAAAGTGATTTGATTCTGTTTATCGTGGCAAAAATAAAATTCAAAGGATAATCATTATCAATTAATGTTTTTATTATATTAGAGATGTTATTTTCCTGGAATTGTGACAAAAATAATATCCGATTGAATTGTCCCTTATAACTGCTCTTATAAGTGCCCTTTTATGATCTATAGGATGATTGGAAAGAAAGTTCAAGTATCTTCTTGAGTTAGTCGGTTTTTTATATATATCAAATGTAATTTTTCTATCCTCAATTAACATCAAGAAAATTGATACTTTCATTATCATGATAATCAACTGTGAATTTATTTCTATTATGATAGTTATTAAATTTGTCTAGTATTGCATTAATTTGATCTTCTGGTGCGGCTAATATGATATCATCTACATACGGTAGTAAAACAGAATGAATGTGAAAATATCAATCCCTAGATCATTTAATGATATTATTTGAATTGAAAATAAGAGATACTGTAATTATATACTCATTTAATGGAATTTTTGTATTAATACATATGAATCTCCACAGTTTTTTCAAACTCATAATAGCTAGGTCAAAGGATATGTTCATATACATTGATACTACATAAGAGGTTTCAAAGTGAACTCTTCCATATTAAAACGACATATGTATCGTGGCGAGGGAAAAGATGAAATATTCTGACTATTTATACGTGTGGCCGTGAGTTGGTCGTTTTTAAAGGTCGGCGAATTAGCAATAAAGCTGGTATCAAAATACCGATGTCAGTTGTGAATTATAATATGTGAAAAGCTCGCCATACAACTCGCGGTGGCACATGAAATGACTCTTTCAGCGGCCTATGTCGAGTTGTATCCGGCGGCGACCTAGACATTTGATATGCAATATAAAATAAAAAAAAGAAAAAAATATATATGTAATATTTCTCTCTAGCGGATCGTACAGAGGAGACTGACAGTTTTGTAAAGATAATTTACATGATTGAACGATTATAAAACAAAGTTCATTCGCAGAATAATTAATCGCGCTCTTTATACATCGCGCAGCGAGTTTTCATTCTGCCTTGTTCGTTTGTAAACAAATTTATCGCATTAAAATGCCCCAAACAATATTGTAAAAAATAACGGCGGACACGTAGGGACAGCGTATTAATTGTCAGCGATTTAGCGTCGTCATCCGAGCGTTCATTTTTGCGACGGTGAGCTTTACGGTCACGTTTCATAAATTGCATCAGAGCGCCCCTGGTACGTCGATGCCGGTTTTTAATCGGATTTCCAGCAAAAATCGGATTAATGACGATTCTCTGTAAGCATTGGAAATTGTTCAAGAATGTTAAAAATTCCGAATTTCATACCACAGCACGTCACACAGAACGTAATTTCGTTTGCTTTTGTGTGAAATCGTACTCCAGGGAGAAAGTATGAATAATTTCAAGTAATCGCCATTTTCTCATTATTGCATACCTACATATGTAAATGAGCTTCTCGTTACAACAGATTTAATAAATGAGAGGCAAAAAAGAAAAATAATTTTAATTTTCAATTTTAATTTACTGCTCAAACTTTTACCGATCAAAAACATTACTTTTCCAATGCGATAAATATCGCATAAATCTAAGTATGGTTAGAACACATTTTCCTCAGAAGCTCCCACACAGAAGCTTCCGTAAAGTGGCATCGAAAAAATATCGCGAACATTACGAATATTGCGACCGCGTATACGGAATTACACTTCTCGGGTCGATTTATCAAAGCGAGGCGAAAAGTACGAACGAAGTTAACTTCCCAGATCGCGAAGAGAATTCCTAGTAGTAGCGTCTTCGCGCCATCCCGAAGCTTTGCGTCCAACTTTTCCCGGTGGAGTTATGTGCCATTCGCGAATGCACCTGTGACTTCCGCAAAATGTCGCACCGCGCGATCTTCTTGCCTCGAACAGTTTAATATTCACGGCAGCAATTGCGCGAATTACAATTTGTTAAGATCTCGCTTAGCTTCTTACGCGCGATTACGAGAAACGCGATTGCCTAAATGTCTTCTGCTATCTGACTCCGTAATAACGTCGCTTTCTCAAAAGTAGAGATTACATGTTTTATCCTCTAAGGATGAGTGTCGCAAATTTCCACTTGAAAATTAAATTCGTGAAAAATTAAATTTATGAATAAATTCAGAATCTGCGCAGATTTTAACTCTTCAGTGCTATACTATACAGCTTTATCATGTACATAAGATATTGTAAAAAATATCGCATAAAAATAAATATATTTTATAAAAAATTTTTTATTTACAAAAATTTATATGTTTATTTATATGTTCATTTTTATTATGTTGTTATACAACGTTATTATAACGTAAAAATAAACAATATATATTATTATAAATCTTTTAAACAAAAAAATTAAATATAATATGTTTATTAAATAATTATTTTTAATAAAATATTTATTTAGATAAATAAATATTTATTTTATAAGATGTTTATTTTTATTTAAATTTTTTTATGTATTTATGTTTTTATTTTTTATGCGATATTTTTCATAACACTCAATATGATAAGCACATGACAAAACAGTATATAATGGCACTGAAGAGTTAGAGTAATTAATTAAAATGCCAGACATCAAGGCACGGTGACAAACAAACAAACAAATGCTTCTTTATTAATAAAAAAGTTATAGCGTAGCAGAATATTCCACACTGAGAATGAAACCAAAAGGATAAGTGAAGATGAAAATGTATTAGCACTGAATACCTACTGAAATATAATATCCAATTTAAAAAATTATGAATCAATATATATACATATATTTATATATAGAGTAGATAATATCAACAAATTTTACATAAAAATAAAATTAAAAAAAAATTTTTTTTATAACAAGATATGACGTCACTTTTAGAGAGTTAAAATATTTTTTACTAAATTATATATAGATAATAAAAATTGATATAAAGTTTGATTGCAATGTTTCCTACAACCAAAACATATAGAAACTATTTTACAAGATATAGCCTTTGAGATCTTTTTGTGCATATTTGTTAAATTATTTGCGCTGATAATATTAATCATTTCATTAGTTTATAAATTAATACACATTTTATATAAAGAAAAATATATCTATTACATAATCAATAGATTTCGAGTTGAGACCAAATCTCAGTCAAATATATCTCAGTTTCGAATTAAATTAATTTTGTCTTCGTTTTAATTTTTAATTTAATTCCTCGTAATGAATGTATGGCCACTTCCCGAAGAAGCAGCGAACTCTACTGTTAACAGAAATGGAACAAATGCGAAATTTCATCGACAAACTAAGTCAAGTGCGTTCTCACGATTTTCATGAAAGTGAAGAAACTTAACAAAGACTCAATTTGATGATGGTGCGCGGAAATTGCTGCAAACAGCGATAAAAATGTAAGTGCGCGCGAAATATCGCGGCTTTTTCTTCTGATATAGTCTACTTGCAAGTTTCTGGAAGAACTTTCGAGGTGTGTGACGACGTTCATAAGCTTGTTTCGCGAAACGCCGGAATGTCCTAAATTAAAGGGAAAAGAAAGAAAGAGAGAGAGAGAGAGAGAGAGAGAGAGAGAGAGAGAAAGAGATAAAAGAGAAAGGACGCCGAAAGGAAATTGAAAAGAAAAAATTAACTTGCATGTTCCCACAACAACAATTGAGGAAGCTCGATGTATTTTCCTTTTTACGCAGCTAATACGGATAAATCTTTGCTAATTCCGGCGAAAATCACGTCTTAAACCTTGACTCAACGTTGCAAAAATAAATACGGGATCGGCACCTAACGGCGAATCTTTTTCCGGTTCTTCGTGTTTCATATTGTATGTATACGCAGCCTTTTTTTATTAACCTGTATATTTAGCTAGCATTAATATATCCGTTTTAATTATTTTAATCGTAATACTTTTTGGTGTATGTAATTAATTGACAATATAAAAAAATGGAGGTATAATAATTGTGAATATTTCTTGCGCAACTTTATTTGTATCATGTCTACATATTTTTTTTTTTAAATTAGACAATTACCATTCAATAAAACAAAGTTCCAGCTTTAAAAATTTTTTTTTTAAATTACGATACGATGATTTTTAACGAAGTTATGAGTAATCAAAATCAAAATCAAAAAATCCTTTTATTTAATCCAGATAATTCAGTAACAAAAATCTTAGAAATATAAAAAAAATAATTTTATAAAAAAAACTTTAAGCTTTGTGTTAAAAAAACAAAAATTTTCGCAAGATTTTTTTGGAACAGGTTCAAAGTGTAACAGGTCCAAAGTGAGAAGAAAATTTCCGATTTTGCCCATCTGGTAGTTTTCTATATGTAAAAATTAGTAAACTTACAGAAATTCAAAAGACATAGTGACCTTGCAAACATAGAGAATTTAAACTTTAATTCCCTTTTTTTTAATTTAAATTTCGTTCATTTTTAAGAAAGTTAAACAGTTGCTTGAATTTTGAAGTTTGTAGCGCTAGGAATTCTTGTTCCAATCCAATAAGTACATTGACTGAATAAAAATACGAACTTATCTAAAAAACTACAAATACTTCCACATTGATAGTAAGTAACCTCTAACATTTTGTTGAAATCAAAGAAACAAAGAAACCTTTACGATTCAGAAATTCGTTAGCACAACTATGGAACTACGTATTATGACGCAAGAATTCCAACAACTTTACTCACAATCAGCAAATTTTTCTATAATAGAAAGTTTTACAGGTGATTGTGTTAATCTTATACAATTTTATCCATATTTTCTTTATCCATATTTTCTTAAAATCAAACCAATTTTTTTATTTTATTTATTGCTAAATGTTAGAATTTGAGAAATAATGTTACAGAGTAATTAATAATTTTATCGCAGCAACTTCATCTTTCAACACGCATTCTACAAATTGTTACGATCATAGCATAATTCAAATAAACGCCTTTATACTATCTCCTTTGACGCATACTATTAAAAGAAGAATTAAGATAAATATATGTAGAAGGGAAAATGCAAGAATGTCAGTAGAAAGAAATAAAAAATAAAACAGCGTGGCAAAGTAATCGGTGTATGTGATCGCAAGTTTATTATATTTATACTGTATAAACTTTCGTCAAGTAGAAATAGAATTTCATACACTCTGCTTACCTTACTTATAATTTAAAATAGAAATAACATAAGTTTGCTGACACTGTTATTTCAATATGATTATCTACTTTAAGAATTTTTCACGTGTTGTTTTTTATCACTTTTTTTACATCACATTGAGATAAGTCTAAGATAAATGTTTCAATAATTGAATTAATAAGAAGAAATTAATAATCAATTCTTTATTATTATTTACTATTAATTAGTAAATAATAATATAAAGATTATTCCTTGTTACTAGTTCGACTATTGTTTATTAAGCATTATAAAAAAAATATAAAACTTTGTGTTATCGGTCATCAAAAAAATACTGTCATATATGTAAATCTAAAAAATAATATTTATTTTTGCATTTAAATTTAACTGAAATTTTATTGATATAATATATCATATATCAATTGTATTTGTACCAATAAGCTTTTAACATAAATTTTCTAAATTTAATTTTCAGTTTTTTACAAACATAATAAAAACACACTATATATTTAGCTAAATATACAATATTTTTAAAAATTGGAACTGTGTCTTATTTAAAACAGATCAAGATAAAAAGATAAATGAAACTGAAACTGTCTCTGCGAAATTTGAAAGAAATAATTGTTTTTGCAATAATTTACAATCAAAATGATATGTTTCTATTATTTATATTATTATTATTTTAATATAAAATAAATAATATTTAATTTGTTTTTAGTTTGCCGTCGACAAATAACTTAATAATTGCAAATATATTGTTGATTTTTCTCATAAATTTCGTTGGGCACATTCAATTATTGAAACATTTACTTTATATATTGAAAATCAAATCTTAATTGTGCAATTTCAGCAATCTTGCTGAATCAGTTAAATTATCTGTTTCGGTGAACGAATGTAAGTTTAAGATAAGAAAAGTTCACGATTGTTTAGGAATGCTAATGAATGCGGCTCTCAATTCCAAGTCAGTTCACGTCGCATGCCAAATGCCGACTAACGCGAAGCTTCTACCGCGGAAGCGAATCGCATAAAACGGAGGAACGCCTAGAATCTCTGCAACACTTGACTTTGTCTACCGAAATGTTTCACGAGCACATAGAGAGCATCGAGTTCAAGATAAAGCAGATATCTATTTTCTGTTTTAGGTAGTTTTCTCACTTTTCATGTTCTTTTTCTATTTTTAATATAACTTTTTTCATCAGATTTTTGTAAAACAGCGTCTACTTTATCCAATTCTTGTAATAAAATGAAAAGCATATATTTCATCTTACTTATTGATATTTATAATGTTTCAAGATTTAATGAGAAATTGATATGGCATTTGTCAATAGGTAAACATGACAGATCTGCACTAATCTGATGGATGTGACAAATAATATAATTAAACAATAATTTTAAAAAGTCAGTTTAGAATAAATGGATGGGAGAACTATACTATACTATAATGGTAATATATACTACAACAAAAAGATTGGATTCGCGTTACCAATATTGGATGATCGATAGTTCCAAAGTTCCATTTCAATATTGCAGAATCGATAGCTTCGCAGTTTCCAGAAATTGAAAATACATAACGCTACTCTCGCAGACCAAAATAGGTATAACAAAACCTGTGGGGATCTTTGAATAAATTTCTTTTCTAAAGCGGATGTCTTACGTTATAGGTTTACAAAGTGACGAAATAAAACGACGTGTTGATATCTATTCTGGTCACGTCAGGAAAGCGGAACTGCTTTAAATCGTAAACGCGATATATAGAATAAGTATACCACAAGAGGAGCCTTTTAAAACGTGGCAAGTGCTTTTACGGACGTACGAAAACGGCTTTTAGAACTCTATTAAAATTGTATGAAGGTCTGCACTTTCGGATATGGGCATTCTTACGGTCTCGGCTATCTCTCCGCTATTAACGTTAAATTGGCACTCGAGTCAGTCTCAATTAATGCTTGACGATAATGTAGATTGAAGAAAGAGTCCGACTTTTGTTTCAATGTTTAGCGGACAATCGAAAGTGGACAATCGAAGAAAGGAAAAATATCGGAAACTTATAGTGAGAACGTGAGATTTTGTTGACACATTGATGGCGCCAATAACAGAAAACAAGTAGCAGACAGAAAAGAAGAAAAGCTCTTAAAAGTAAATGACGTAAGCGAGTGGTCAATCTTAAATTTTCTCTTTCTCAATCACGAAGATAATTTGGCCTCAGTTTAATTCCTCATGCCCTTTGTACCTTTGCTCCACCAACACAAAACACTAACAAAATTGTCTCGACATTTGCACTTCCCTGAACAATTAATTGCTTCTTTGTCATTTTCGCAATTGATGGGATCGTTTTCCGCTCATTTTGTTCTGCATCGAAGAAAAGGCAAACACTTGAAAATTTCTACATCGGAAGCACGTCACTTCGGATATAAAATGTCTTTCGACACCGTCTTTTGATCGCTTTGTCGTAATGCCTTTGTGTTCCCTCTAGTTTTCTCATCCCATTTCCTCCGAAACGAATTTCGCATTAATTTCACGCGTGGAGCTTATATTCTTAAGCGCATCTCGGGTTTTCGCTTTTTTGAAAAGATACAGCATTACGACCGGATGAAAGAAAACAGATAAGAGTTTCTGGGGAGAGGGGAAGAAGAGATGAGCCACTTCCGTTACTTCATGATGGCGGAAGCAAGAGCAAGCTGGAAATCTACCGTGACCGAAAGATCCAACAACGTCGTGGATGGGTACTTCGTGTGCAAGCCAGTGTAAATATCTCCGGCAACATGGATCTTACACATCCAGAGCTTTTAAGTCAGTACTCATAGTCAGTACTCATACTCATAGTTTTTTTTATATTTAAGATCATTCTAAGTACAGTCTTAAGATATCATAAAATAATTAATTGTATTTAAATCAGAACCGTATTAGCGTCTTAATTCCACCGGCATATTAGGATTTTTAAAGTACAGTCCAGAGTTATGACACAAAATTCTTCATTATAAAATTCCATAACTTGTCCCTGATTTTCAAACAAAATTTCATGATTTTCCTTCATACTTTCAATAATATTTTTAAATTTTCATCCTGATTTGAAAATCGTCAAATATTTTGTTGGGGGAACAGTTTAATATAGCAATGTAAATTACTATTAATGTTACTAAGACACTTAATGTTTACATTTAAATGTTAAATTGGTATATAATATTCCAAAACTGCGTAAAACTATGAGATATGCATATTCAATTTCTTTAAAGTCAAAAATTTTCATTTTCCAGGAAATTTTACAAAATTCCTTAATTTTTCTCTAATTTCCCTGACAGTTTTAAATTTTGCCAATATTTCCCTGATTTCCAGTTTTGTAACAACTCTGCAGTTGTTATTTTCATTGTAAATTTTAAGAAAACAGAGAGTAGGCGGAGTCCTAAAAAAAAAACCTATCGTTCTAAAAAAACTTGATGACAATGTGTTTGTACAAAACCGTCAGTGAGCAGTTGTTTTGTTGCTAGAACGAATCAAAGTTGCGTTTGTGGCCTCATGATTTAAAATACAATCCGCGTAAATATTTTTACCAAAAATATTTTTTGTGCTTTTTAGTATTTTACATGTTTTTGACGGTTAAATAGTTTCAATTTCAATGATTATAGAGATTTTTCTTTAAAATATAGTTTTCTATGTTTTTTAATCTTTTTTTTTTTCAATTTTGTCAAACTATACACGTTTTTAATAAAAATTACGTCATTTATTTAATTTTGTATACTTTTTTACACTAATTATAATATAAATAAATATACATTTATAATTAATGTATTGTAAGATTTATTATCACTTTATTATTTTGTTTTCAAGAAAGCTTGATTACTGTATACTCATAAAAAAAAATCTTCATTTCTCAATACTTACTCAATACATTCTTAAATAATTCACTTTTTTGAAGTCAACATTATCACACTATTTTTTTCCGAAGTATATACCTTAATTATTGTAGCATAAAAGTTATTAAGTTTAAATTCATTGATAATATTAATGCATTTTTTTCGAAACTCTTACTCAGATTTCAATATGTGAAAAATAAATAAAATACTATTCGGTTCTTATTATAATAAAAACTTATTAAAGGTTTCACAATAATATTATACAAGAATTTCTTCAGATTTTTATATAATCTAAAAAATAAAAATAAAAAGAAAATGCTGTAGCCCTGAATGATCCAAAATGCAAACCATGATTGAATGTTCCACTGTGCCAGTAGAAAATTAAGACATTACTTAAGTCTCCTGAGTAATCATCGCAGATATACTTAGAATCTTACATCATACGTGCGTTTTATCATTTTTTACGATTATTTACTGACTGTTAGGAAGATAAGCATAATTTTCATCTATTTTAATGTTTTAAATCGATCTTATCATTTTGTTTTATCCAAATTGTTTTTATTTACAAATAGCATGTAATAGAAATTAATGTGTTATTTCTCGCTTCTAACGTCACGATTTATAAATTTATAAAATTATTAATATGGCTATAGTGATTACTTAGGAGCCGTAAGACGGTCTTAAAATAAGATCCGACTATGAATATCGGCTTTAGGATTCAAGAAAAGATGTGTGAATTCCATGAGTGTTTCGAGATCGAATTTATGAAACATGCATATTTTATAGCACAATTTCAAGATAATGGAAGATCTCGAATCTGTATTCGAAATGCTTCCAAACATAAGGCAAATATCATTCGACATTTCGTTAATCCTATCGTAAAGAACATTTTACACTGTATATATTTATACATGAATTGCAAAATACACTGTATAAGTGTATAAACTGCAAAGAATTCTTGTATATATACATTTTTGTATATTATGCATACATAAGCAATACAAAGAAAGAATACAGAAATGTGAAAATCTTAAATATAAATGAGACATTTACAGATATAAATTGAAGAATTTACTGTAACAAAAGGTTAATGTATATTTTGTGTACGGTTTTATTAATCTAAAAATTTAAAGTAAATACGGATCTGAAAATAATTTTGTTCAACCAAAATAATTATGTAAGAAATTCAAACTGGTAAACAATGCTACAAAAAGTTTCTTTTTTACATTTTAGTAATGATTTATATAATTCTTTTAATGATCCAACAACATTTATTTTCAGATTTGTGTCTAGCTAAATTTTAATGTACTTCCGAATCTTTTTCATGTAAAAACATCTAGGACAAATAAAGAGTCTGTCACTTATTTATCAATATCACATGTTTGATTATATTGTAGGATTATTGTTGCAATAAGCCGTTTAATTAACCCATATAAAATTTTTCTATAAAATATATCTATAAATAATTTTGGTATAAAACGTCAAAGAAAATACAAATAAAAAATAGACATATTGAAAAATTTTAATGGCTTCGAGATCTGTGCTTTTTAGTAGAGACTTACTACGGATTTACGGAAGTTTAAAATGGAGTTTAAAGGATTAGATTAACGTTGTCCGAATAGCTTTTTGCTGCAAACGCGCACTAACTCCTTAGATTAAGATTTATCGACGATCATTGCGAGTGACATTCAACAACGAAGTTGAACAAATCCCCGATGGCGATAAAATTCCAATTAATCGACCAAGCCGCAATTCAAGCGACAAAATAATTTCAACTTGTTCTTTTGCAAAAATTGATATCTGCATTAATAATTACGGAAAGTGATCTCGTAAAATTCTTGATTCGTAAATCTTTAAGAAAATTTCACGAGGATTCCTTTTAAAATAATTATAAGATCGTGGATCTATAAGGCTTGTACTTGTCATAAAAACTCTAAAATACCGTATAACACTGACGAAGTCAATCAATGCAAAATCAGATAAATAGTAGATTATATAACAGATTATAGTAAATGCAAATTTAGCATAAGTTAACGCAGTAGAAGATCTTTTTTATTTCTTTTATTTAGAAAAAAAACACAGTGATAGCGATTGTATAGAATTATAGATGATTATAATTAATAAATGAATTATAATGATTATAATTATAGATCAATTATAAAAGTTTTATATTACATATAATCGAATAAACTATTTTACAGTTATAGTTATACTATAAAATAGTTCATTGAACTACGTGTATATTAATTTTATATATAAAACTTGTATATCTGTCACCTGTACAATTATCATTACTATGTTTCTTTTTTGAAGTTTAACTTTACACGTTTGTACAATTAAATGTAGTAAAAGTATAACTAATCGATATTTAAGTCCAGCAGACTCAGATATTTTCCTCAATTGTGTGTAAAAAATTGCTCATAACAAATCTTTTTCACATAATTTTAAATTAATGTCTTATAATCTTTCCTTCAATTTTAACCTTAAAAATAAAAAAATCGTTTAATTACAAAGACACATTAATTCAACACTTCAATGAGTGAATATCGGTTAATATTATGGTTGATATTATGTCTTGAATGTTTATAGAATGTAAAAATTAATATTACAAAATAAATACCTAATGATTTCCATATATATATATATGCTTATATATATATAGATCTATATATATATATATATAGATCTGTTTTCTATAACTGAACTAATATACACTTTTAAAACTTAATGCGAAATAGATAAATATTTGATATCTGCAGGCGAAAGAAAGTTCTAGTACAGTCTAGAAATAAAAAATAGACCCTATATATTATATTTGAAGTCATAGCACCTTCTTTTAAAGAAACAATTTAAAACAAAGAGAAAGACGCGTTATGCTGATCCCGTGTATCTTGAGAGGAGAATTCTGAAAAGAATATTGTCCGAGAGACAGGAGAGATCGCGAGATCTTTCGCATTATGAACATTACCTTTGATAATGGCAAGAATTAATCGCGACCCTTTTTTCATACTCGTCCCCCCGAAATTATTTCTAGACAATACCTTTGTCAGAGCTCGGCCCCATTCATTGGATCAACCCTCACGTCCTCGCCTCACCTAGAACACAGAACATTGTATCCGTAATTAATACGCAGATCACTTATGTAATTAAAAAAGAGTGCGACCGACAACATGTGTCACGAAGTAGTCAATTATGGCAAAGATACTATCTCGCGTCAAAGTATCTCGTATTACATACCATAAAATTATGCAGAATTTTAAAAACCCGCGGGATTCTATGCTTTTTACATTTGATGTTTTCCTTATATAAAGCTGAAAACATACGATTATTCTCTTAACTCTTTCATGATAAAACTTTTTACATTTGAATGAGATTATGAAAGCGACTTCCCTTGGAAAACGCAAAAAATCCTACTAAATTTCTTTACAGAGAGCTTGCTTCTTCAAAAATTATTTAAAAATTGTCAGTATGAAAATAATATTTTACATTCTAGAAATTAATAAATAAATAATTTCATTATCATTTAATTTCAACGTGTCGCATATTTAATTTAATATCTTTACTACTTTTTAATCGAAAATAGTATAATTTAATCGTGCAACAATCTCGCGTCAAGCCTTTTATTCCACGATCTTCTTACGTAAAAACGTTTGAATAATACATTCCAAGAACATAGCGGATGCATGTCTCAAGGGACTCCTTGCGTTCACTATTTCTCTTTAAATCCAGGAATAATAGAGCACGCAAAGTGCAAACACGACCACGAACTAGAGCCGTTGTTGCTTTGTGCAAACCACAAATATCTACATCTCTACGACGCTGAAAATTTCCACTGAAGAAACTTCACAATATGTTCGCATTCATTTACAAACTTATTAGGTGTTGGAATTAATTCGTAGCGTTTTTTAATGAAAGAATGTTATTTATTTCACATGAGCATTAAAAAATACATTAATGAAAGTACTTCCCATCACTTGTAAAACGCTACGAATTAATTCCAACACCTAATAGAAGTTCTCGATTGATGAGACAGTCTCTAGAAAGTATTTCCAAAATATCAATTCCCTTGGATTTCGCTGATTCGATTGGTGAATCGTTTTTATTATTATGACTATATCCCACGACAATAGCCTCATCTTCAAGAGACCGAAATTCCTAGCGGGACTAGGTATATACAAACTCATGGATTGCTTGCAGCTGTTGTGGCACCAAGGCTGCATTTATGTGGGAACTAATCAAAAGAGGATTCCTACGAAATAGTTGTTTAAAAATATTCTAAAATATTGTTATAGTAATATGATTCTCGTTAAAAATAAATCTTTCTCGATATATAAATAATATTTTTTTTTGACATATTTTTGCATAGTGATTCTAAATTTGCCACTATTTTTGCTATTATAATCAAAGAAACCAAAAAATATTTTACCAACCAATAAACAAAAGAGATAAATATAGATAGTAAAATTATTCTACTAACAATTAAAGTATAAATAAAAAACTTATTCAGAATATATATACAAAATAAATAAATATTAAACTTTTTCTTCTTCGGAAATTATATATGATATAAGAGTATTTCTATTTGTGCATTTTCTAATTTTGCTCCAGATTATCGAAACTATTTAATATTATTTGATATAAATAAAAAAGCTTTTTGCATTTGTCGTAATTTTAAAATCTAGTATTTTAGAAATTTATCACACGAAATAGCGCCTTCAAAGACAGACATGAATACTCTGTATAATAAACTGTTTTTCTAATGGTAGAAGGGTTAAATCCTAGTTTCTCGAAGGCTTTGTCGGAAGGAGGCAATATTTGTCTGGCGAGTTACTCTGTTCAGCTGGGAGAATTCTAGCGTTCGATCAAACATTTATATTGGACCGCACTGGGTGCGCCGGATCTCTCTGAGTGAGAATCGAAAAACAGCCTTGAAGGCTTTGCCGTTTTTGCTGGCATATGAGGCTCGTCAATACTCCAAAGCAAATATACCCAGCTTAAACTTAGTTGTCGTTCATTAGAGCGGAGTACAGCTACGTTAATCGAGCTGGCGTACGCAGCTGAGAAATGCATAGTTCGTTGAATTATCATGACAAATAACTCACGCCTCGGAATTTCCTGCTTCTCTAATGCGTGCAAAATCATATTTAGGTCGGAATACTGACGAAACATATAATGCACGCTTCTGAGCGATCCTTAACAAGTTATTGTTCGTGTTGTTCTGCCGAGCAAACTTTGTGCACTATCGCTCATTATAAAGACCTAAACGGTGCTACGATGTCGTAATTTAATTTTTATTGCGATGTTCAATATGCTAAACAACGAGAAATAAATAGAAAAATTACATAAAAAATTGGGTACGACTCTCAATTATTGCTAATAATTACATGATTACTAGAGTAAAATAATGTATAATAAGCATATGCAGCATTTAATATCTACATTAATACTAACAAAAGATTTATCATTATCAACTAATTTGCTAATTTACGTGTATAAAATCCACATGTATAAAAATGAGTGATTTTTTTATAGTTAGTGAGTTCTATAATTAGTTCTATAAGAATAACAGTAAAGTGTTCTATTATATATATATATATATTAGGTGTTGGAATTAATTCGTAGCGTTTTTAATGAAAGAATGTTATTTATTTCACATGAGCATTAAAAAATACATTAATGAAAGTACTTCCCATCACTTGTAAAACGCTACGAATTAATTCCAACACCTAATATATATATGTAAAACACGAATTCATCTGTATGTATTTATAATATCATGACGGACGTGATTTTTGTCTCTGTTCCTGGATAACTTTTCTTATCTGTCTACTCTGTTTAAGGCAGGATTTGTTTTCAAGAGTCTTTAAAGCAAATTGTCTTATTTTGTATACATCACTATATAATTACAAAACCATTATAATCCCAGGTAGACACGCAGTGACATCTTTTTGCCTTCAGTACAAGGATTAAATTCTCTTTGGGTGGATATTAAATGAGCGATTACCGCATAAAGGTGACGTGGGCGGCGGATCTTGTGTATATGTATGCCTGCGTAAGGATTATTATTCAATTTCGTAACGACATAGTCTCAGCAAGAGACCAGAGACTATTTACACAATGTCGATATTAAATTCTATTTTTGTAAGTCCGTTTCAGAATCAAACTCCGTGAGTCTACATAATCGATATTTCGTTCGCGAAACGAAAAAAAAAGAATTTACCGCGAAGGGGCAGATGGTATATACGATACGCGATAAAATTTTCTCGTTCGTTCGCTTGTCGGTTTCAATTTCGTGTAATTAACGAGACGGGATTAGCGACGGAATGGCAGAGGATGGAAGAGGGAGAAAACCGATGAAAAGAATGAACGGCTGGAGAGACAAGCGTCCAGATTAGATTTTGAAGATTTAATTAAACGAGCGATGACTCCGAAAATTTAACAACTTTTGCATTTTTCTTTTTTCCCTACTATACATTTGAATTTAACGTATCTTTTCGTATTTTGTTATGTTGCAGTACCTACATATAAAGCATCCATCAAAAGTGATTATTCACTTTTATTTTTTAATCAAATGAAAATAGTTTAAAATTTTACGTTGTTTTAATTAAATCCTTTGGATTTAGAAAATAAGAATGAATTATTTAACACGTGTACTAATAAAAAAATAATTGCTATTACTACAACTTAACTATAATTTATAATTGGTACCAATTATATGTATTTTTTTGGAATGTATATTTTACTAATAATAATTACTAACAATAATAATTTAGTAATAATTTTTGGAATATTTAAATATATACATTTATTATATATTTTAGAATTATAAATATAACTTATTGCTAATTATAATAATCCATCCATTCAATGGCGCGTTATACGATTCAAATCGAACCCGGAAGCTTTTTTAAATGAGGTTTCGAAACAATAATTTTTCCGAAAGGTGGTTGTTAGTCTAATGACCGAGCCCCAACGATGCATATTTGTATCTACTGATATATGGGAACTACAGTTTAATGTCAAATCCGGCGCTGATCAAAGGTATCTTAATCAGGTGGTGGCCATTCTCGACTCCTTAATGCGAAATGTGGGCGTAGATGGGACTGACCCGGATTTATAGATCGCGAGTCAATCGTATCGAGCTACAGCAAGCCACTCGACACCTCAACATTAGTATAACTATAAAACTATATAGTAATAACTATAAAACTAGCGCTCCTAATTATTTTACCATGCAATTATAGTTACAAATACAAAACACTTTTTTTGGTATGACTGTGTAAACACAAGATGTATTATATCAAGATGCATTCTCAGGCATTTCCTTTGCATTTTGAATTCCGATTTAAACATCGATTCAAGCATATACCTATTGCATTTTGAACTCGCAGATCAAGAGAGAGAATTCAGTTAATATCCGGTACGACCGTATCTCCTTCAGTCAAGAACAATCGAGATGAAGATATCGGAGACTGAGGAAATCAAAAGCACCATTGCACCATTGATCTAATCATCAAATGAATGTAACAGAATTTCTTGTGCCAACATCACTAAATCTTACATTATTAAAAAAAAAAGTGATGTTAGAATAGATTTATTTAGATTTGGTTTTCTTTCTCATTTTCTACTCTTCTCTAAAACATGCGAGCACATTTTATTATGAGAAGGCAATGCAATTTCTCTTGGCTCGTGAGCAATATTTTAATTTTCATATATCTTATACGGCTGCTCTGAACTTTGTGTTTTCATATTTTGAAGAATATATATATATATATACTCTTTACATTTTATGACGAATATCGCGGCCATGTTTGCCGACTATTTCTTCCAACATTCTCGTCGATATTCATGTCTTCCTGTTGTCGATTTGGTAGGCACACGTATTCACACAGGTGAACAAATATCGGCGAAAATAGAAACGCGAATCGACGAAACGAGAAATTTACATTTTCTTTAGATTGAACAGCGAATATCTGAAGTTTTCAAAGCTCATTTTAATATAAAATCAATTGTAATTATAATATTTATACATTGTTAATTGAAATTCTGTTATTAAAATAAACAAATGATAAAAACATATAAAATATTTTTGATTCTTTAGATCCAGAAAGAATCTTTTAACTTTTTAAAAATAACAATTATTATCTTTTTCACTTTGCAATACAATATACAATAAATATTATAAAAAAAACCTATTGCGGACCTGTGCGTATTTCAAATAATACTCGAAAATACTAAAGTTTTAATCCAGAATGAAACTCGCTAACAATTTGTCCGTTCCATTTACAAATGCATCGATCGAATGAATAACCACGATTGCTCTGTTGGGTAGATTTCGGAGCAACAAGTCTCGCGTGATTCGTTACGTAGATAGATTTCAAACGACCAGGCATGTAAATCTTGATAAATAATTAACTTTATCAAAACGATTTATTGAGAGAAATTCACATGTCTATAATTAATTATGTTTATAACAGAGACAATTCATTGATAACGAGATATCGCGAAAAAGAGGACATAACATCTAAATTATATCATGATTTATATTTATATTTACATTTTACGAGTCTTTATTATTTTACGAGTTTAAATTGGAGATTAGATAAATGCACAGAACAGTAGACTGAATTTGTATACTTCTCTTGTTTCGAATGTTGCTATTTAACGCTGCCTTGACTTTGAAATATCATGATAAAGTATGATGACAATTACTGCGCGTAATAATATTATACAGAATAATAATACACGAATGTTTTAAGCAGGTTAGATAATTCACGAGGGCAAGATCCAATACGAAAGGACACAGTGGACACCCAATTATGGTGGGTTTAGAGATTCAGTCATTGTGGCCTCCTGGGCCCACTAACGCTTATGCTGCTACAAATCCCAAGTCTCATTATGAAGATCAATATCATGGGTTCTGATCTATTGTTGTTTACACATGTATAAACGCAATGTACATACATTAAATTACGCACAAAATCTCAATTTCATCCGTAAAAGGAACTTAATCGTTCAAAATTGTCTCAGTCACATTGTTCATGATGCAATTCACAGATAATTAGCGACTAATCATAAATAGCTGAATAACATTATCAACAAATCCCAAATTTTGAAACGCGTGCCACAAATTCATTCATCGTTTCGGTTTATGCTAGACTTTTATGAAATATTAACTTTATATTAAATTTTGAATACTTTTTCTAAATCTTTCCTTTTTGGATCATGATTTTTATAGCCGTTTGTGTCTGAAACATATATTTGATAAAAGTGAAAAGAAATTGCGAGAAATGCAGCCGATTAATTTTTTCCTTAATTTAATGTTACTCATAAATTATATATAACGTTAAAATTTAATTTAAAATAATTCTTCTTAAAAAATGAAAATGGTATTGAAAAAATTAGTAGTGACGTATGAAACTTAATAATATATGTAACATGTCATTAATTAAAAAAAAATATATATATATATAAATTGTTTCCTCGATTGTTTTATATCAATTATTCTTTAAAAAAATAAAATATATACATATGAGCAATACAAAAATTAAGTGATATTTCGCGAAAAAAATAATTTTCATAATTTTATAATACATTAATCAAATATAAAAAATTTCAAGATAAAAAGAGATTGGAACCACATTTTCAGCTTTAATTGCAGATATTAAATTTTAAAAATAATAATATTCATTTTTCTGATTCGGCTTCTTTTTTCTTCCATCTTCCTCTTCTAAATATATGATTAATATAATATCATGTTCAATCAAATTATTTTTGTAAGAGAATCGTATCACTTTAACATATGTAATACATGTGACAAGTATTGAAAAAAATTTCTGTAAAAGTGTTTCGTAGCCTGCACGGTCTGAATCTTCACATCACTCGTCAAAGTACCGCGATTCCCAAATCGAATAGGTCAGACGGAGTAATTTTTTAAAAGCGTTTTGTAAAAATAAATTCGATATCTTCAAAATTTAATATTTCGTTTGCGATGATGCAATGATTATTATATATTCGGTTATTAATCGATGCTTCGTTTTTATTAATATGAGAGAAAAATTAAAAAATACAATATAATAAGCATTACGACATAAAGCAGAGGGAATTAATTATCAAGTATCAATCTCTAAAGCGCCTTTATGGAGAATATAAAAAATAGGGAATCTCCTTCTCTTGGGTGTTGTTAATATCTGATGTCGCGCCAAGATTGTCTGGAACGAGCGATACTCGATGTGTCGAGCAAGAAGGAACGTGAACCTTGATGACAAAATCACCCGAATGGGCGGAGGGGATCAATGAGGATGGCGACGCCCGTCCGGGGCGCCGATGCCTGGCTACGCGTCGCGACGCTCCTCGAGTTCTTGCACGCTGCGCAAACATTTGTTGTGGAGAAAAGGTACACCGAAAGTCGAGAGATCGAGTCGACAGAGATCGGTTCGATAACTACGCGCTCACAATGAGATGAAATGAGCGTATGTCTTAGACAAGCGCGATTAAATCGCAGTCAAAGTAAAATTCGCCAGCGAATTGAACAAGATGCAACGAAACGTAATCGATTACGATAATTCCTGGGATGTATCGTTTATCGAAATTTCTGCAGGAGCACAAGTAACATGCACGAGATGCTTGCGATATACTTCGCTTATATTTACATCGTCGAGCTGCGCTGCGTTCTAATCTGCATTCGCATTGGACCGCGATGCAAATTGCGAGCATGCAAATGGCAACAAGATAGCCGCGTGCGGCGATACACCCGTCCGATGCAGAAGTAAATCGGTAGCATAGGAGCAATCTCGCATAGAAACGCGACGGGGTGGGACACTACATACGTAGATTACGCGCCAGTCGTGTCTATATTGCACTTTATTCATTGGCTACCGATTGTTTCTGCCAATGCGAGAGCCCTTGTGCGAACTCCTAATCCCATGGATTTCCCCGAGCGAATATCGTTACGCATCGATACAACGCGCATATTACGCACAGCTTAAACGCAAAAGCCATCCGTGGGCGGAATGTAATCGCGGTGCATAAAAGCAGGACGCACGTAAGAAATAGCATAACTCAAAAATAAACGATCTGTAATTCGTGAAAGAAAATACAATCAATAATTTTATGTGTGTTGTGTATTCCGATGTATATAGGTAAGTTTCTTCAACATTTCCTATACGGCATATAAAATTATAGATAGAATTCTGTTTTATCTAAAATCTATTTTATATGTAAGTTTTCTAAAGTAAGAGATAAAAATTTTTAAAAATGAAAATAAATTGTACAAGAATTGGAAAAATAAGATTTTGCTTTCTTACTGTGTAAAATCTATATTGAATATTGAGATAATATATGTATATAACTTGAATTCAGATAGCAAATAACCGGTTTTTATAAGATTTTGTCTTTTACTATGTAAAATTTACATTTAATAATGTTAATATAATTATGTAATATATAATGTGAGATAACTTGAAGTCAGCAAATATTAAACTATTTATTTTATAAAAGATCATTCTATTAATATTAATAGCGTTATCCTGAAAAAAACTTTTAAATCTATCTTATATTGCGTAAGTTTTCTAAAGTGGAAGATAAAAATAAAAACTTAAGAAGATAAAATAAATTATGCAAGAATTGGATAAATAAAGTTTTACCTTATATTGTATAAAATCCTCGATATAGAAAATTTATAATCAAATATAAATATATGTATAATGATATATAAAATACATATATAAAATATATATATTTTTTTTTCTTTCTCTTGTTATACATATAATCTTTGTAATTTATATATATATAGAAAAAAATAATAAGAATAAATGAAAAATGATTAAAAGAATAATTTTTGCATTTTTTTTTACAAAAAGTAATATTGTGATTACAGTGTACAATATTCTATATATAATTACATAGGTATGTATAATTTTATAATATGATCATATATACAATTTTTCTCCTTTATATAAATGTTTTATTTTTTATAAAAAAACACAATTCAAAAATTATCCTTTTAATTATTATTTTTCAATTCAATTATTTTTCTTGTACATACAAATCGAGATTATACAAGAGAAAGCAAACATATATGGGTACACTTATAATTATATATTTATACTCGATTATACATGAACTTTCTCTATCAGGTTTACATTAAATATTAAGATAATTATGTAATATTTTATGCACGATAACTTGAAAGTTCAACGAATATAAAATAATTGATCTTTAAAAGATCATTCTGACAACTTTAAAAGCGTTATTATAAAAAATGTAATTTTTCATCAAAGTGATTTAGACTAACTTTCCGTAATTTTTAAACTGTTAAATATATCGATTTGAAATTTTTATATTGTTTCTATTCAATAATATACAAAAGTTTAAATCGATTAAATTAACACGATCATAAAAGCTCTCAACGTATCAAAAGGATCTTATAAATTATAAACATTTTTGCATTAAGCTGAGTTGCTCGTAGAAAGTTTCTGATATGCTGTTCTTGCTAAAAAGTCAACTTTGCACAAACGTTATTATAAACGAATGTCGCCGGCGACGCCGCGACGTAGCGTGTTTGTGTAATTAGTTTTACGGTACGGTGAGCTCGAGTATGGGTGCATCGTTAAAATCGCGAAAGGGCTATTTATCGTCGTTGAAATAGCGGAGACATTCTCGACTCAATGACACAAAAGCCGCTGTAATGGATCCAGATGACCTGAATAATTAAATGCCTAGATAATCCCGATCTCAGATCCGAAGAATTATAGATATATATAGGATAATAAGAGAAATTTCCAAATGACGAGTTCCGAGCCGAAAGTTGAAGGAAGTAATGTGACATTAAAAAATGGACTAGAGCGAAAATTCTACGGAAGAACCTTGCCTTTTGCGCATGAGTGCAGTGAACTTTAACAAGAATTTTAATATCTGCCAACGTCGAGCAGTCGATGTGTCCTCAGTCTTTTTAAGAAAGAAAACTTTGTTGGCGACAAAGATATAATTATATAATGGCGATCTCTTCGTTATTTATCCTACGTTCTTCAATTTACAAGTTTGTTCCTCCTGCTTTAATTAATATGTACTTCTCTCTTAGTATACTTCTCTTAGTATACTTCTCATTACGGCGTTTTTATTCTCGTGAAGAGGTATAAGAACAAAGTTTTATTTAATACATTTTTATCGATATATTTTAATTTTCCCCACTTTTCATACTCGAGAAAAATTCATATTCTATTACACAAAACATCATTCCCCGCAATTTACTCCACAACAATTATTTTTTAATGTAATTACAAAATATTAAAAACTAAAGTATTCTTCAGTTTTCAGAGAAATTAATTTATGCAGAAAAATGTCTCGTAATCCCTTAAATGTGAAAGTAGCAAATCAATTATTATTTTTTGATTACAGCAGATTTCCCTTTCATTAATTAAATGTGTGTAAGATAATCCAAAGTTTTTCTTTCAAAAATTCTTCTTTGAAGTAAACTTTTATTTGATAAAATATTTATATTGAAAAATAATGATATTTTAATAACAGTCGGTCGATACTTATAATCACAATGCAAATTAAATATAAAAAGATATATGTTTTATCAAAATTTTATTTAAGTGTATAATAATATAATATAATATTCTATCATATTCAAAAAAAAAAAAAAAGAGAATATTCAGAAAGAACAATTTTGCTAAAATATTTAGAAATTTAGCTAAATATAGATCCGAAAATAATTCTGTTGAAACATCAAAATATAATTATATAGAACATTCAAACTCTGGTTACTAAAATGTCTAAGTTTTTTGCTCACCGTACTTGAGACTCTTACATAATTATTTTAATGGTTCAACAAATTATTTTCTCTCTCTCTCTCTCTCTCTCTCTCTGTATCTATATAACTATGTATTATATAAATCGGTACCTTCATAGCTAAATTTTTACAACTATGTATCATTCAACTATGTATCAAATTTATATAACTTTGTATCATACAAGTCTGTATCTATATAGTTAAATTTTTAAATATTTTAGATTGTTCTTTCCGTGTATGATTCATCGCATGATTCATAACATTTTAACACTATATGTATTTGTTAAATTTTAATATTTTTTTATAGATTTTAATATATCAGCATTATTATTTTTCTAAAATATGATCAAATTATTAGGCAAATTGATAGGCAATTTAATTTGTGATATGATAGAAAGTCAAACAGTTTCAAACCGAAAAATCAGTTCAGCACGCAATTTAGCAGAATTTGATACGTATAGATGTGTCACCAAAATCCGAACAAATCGAACAATTTCTTTAAACAAAATGTTTTTAATGAAAAATTAAATATTACAAAAAATCCTTTTACATGGCACTTGGGGGATCCCTGTAGAACACAATTATTCGATATATTCCCCATTAGCTTGAATGCCGGCTTCTATTCTCGATCTGAAGCGTTCGCACGCACGCTGTAATGTAGCGCTATCCATGCCGTCGAATGCTATCTCAATAGCGGTCCTTAATGACGTCACATTAGGATGCCGAGACTTGTTTGTGACCCTTTCAACTACGCTTCATATGTAGTCCAAGGGGTTTAAATCTAGTCTGTTGGGAGGCCAGAATTCCTTGGACCAAAACATATCGACATTATCTGAGAGCCAATTTTGAATCAAGTGACCCGTATGAGCCAGTGCACCATCCTGTTGAAAAATGGTCTTCTGGACGCCAATTTCCATCCACGGCTTCACTACATCCATCAGAACGCGCAACAATTGCCCTGCATCCGAAATCAGCGCTTGAGCCCTTTCAACGACTGCGAGGATCCTCGCGATGCGTTCTTTCGAGTGACTCTTCCTCGCTGGCATACTAGAACCTTCGTTGGACTGTTCTAAAGCCATATATTTTGCCACAACGTCATAAACGATTGATCTCGGATCCAAAGAACTGAATTATTTCTGTTGCTAAGCGCTCAGCGCGAAGGCCTTCGATGATCGCTCTTCGATTATATTCTGCACTTGGTTTCAATATCACGGTCATTTTGAGAATATGACTGTTTATTAAAAGCATCAAGCTTTCTCGGACGCCAACAACCTGGCGGAGTCAGAATAATATAGCGGAAAATTTAAATTGAAATTTTTGGTGACGCACCCCGTAGTATATTCACATCAAATTATTTAAGCATCAAAAATCGAGCTTTGACTATTATGGGTTTTCCTATTAATGGTGTATATATAGTATATTGAATGCTTTGACTAAAAGAAAGTCAAAAGAAAAACTGTCCAACCTTAAGCTCTTATACCAGAATCAAGTAGTCTTATTCCATATTTTATGAATAATTCAAGGAAGTTTAAGCCTTTTCCCAAAACCAGAAAGGCAGATCCGCTTATGCTAGTCATTCAGGTTAAACTTCGGACGAAACGCATTTTTCTTCTTTACAACTTTACTGCAAATCGCCTGGCACGAGCACATTTTACAATAAAGTTTACGAACGTCATCGTAGCTCAACTGCAATGTGGAGAAACGTCGCGAAGAACAGGCGATAAAGTCGCGAGAGTGATTGACGCACATGAAGGCACGCGCGATTCTCATGCATAAACGTGGAAACGCGCATTATTTTCGAGAAAGTAGAAACATTTAAATCGTATCAATCGCTTCAGTCGCGTCGCAAAACACCGGCGACACGTGACAAAGTGCAAAAATGTATTGCGCGAGGAGAATACATATAGGTACATATAGCTATATTTTCCCGCGATATGTAAATTTACAAGATGTGCAAAAATCCTACACATAAAATACTATAAAATATAACTTGAAGGATGAATACAACTGTATGCTGTAAATGTAAAATAACAAAAAATAATGAATTACAATTTATACAAAACAATTATAATGAATTACAAAACATTTACATCTCTGTTCTATTTTAATTCTCTGTTTTCAAATTTACAGATATTTCATATTTCAATAATTCTTATTGCAAAATTGCAACGTGCCAGAAGTTTCGAAGAGAACGTCAGACAGCATCAATATTTGTAATATTCACAATACAAGATAAATATAAAAATGTCAATATCTTATTAAATTTCAGCATCCTTCCAGTCACGCGGCGCGCAACATCGAGTACACGTGCACAGTTCAAAAGCAAGAAAAATCTATAAACGGACACTTTTACTGGAAAACGCCCATACATAGATTCCTTTGGATTCGAGCAAACATGTCGAAATCGATCAAACGCAGATTGACACGTAAATAAACAAATCGATGTATTCGCGATTCACTTCGATTATCTTGAGAACGATAAATCATGAATCCGCGATTCCATTACTTGTATTTTTAGTAGCTTTTGACTTCACTTTCGTGATCGTAATCGTGACCGTGACACGAAATGCTAGCGTATCTTTTGCAGAGCTATCCTGCAAAATTTAGTGCACAAGGGCAAAATATGAAAGCAATCCGGTGTGAAATATATCGAAACATTTCTCGTTAGTGACGCGAAGAGAGATACATGTCTCTTTCATATGAAAATAAATAGTTGCTTTCTAACGACGCACGAAAGAACAGTTTTCTTAAAGTACTTAAAAATTTAGCTACATAAATATAGATTTGATAATTTTTTTTTTTTGTTAGATTATTAAAATAAATGTGTAGAGGACTAAAATTATCAGCTATATTCTTTTAAGAGTATGTGTACTCTTTTTTGAGATCGTAAAACTAAATATTTATAAAATTATATCAATAAGAATTGTAAAAAAATTATGTCAATAGAAATTGTAGAAATTTTATTTTATTAAGTACTTACATTTAACTCATAAATAATTATAACTATTTCATCCATCCTAAAATTATCATTTGATCTTAAAAAATGTACAATGTATTCTTTTCTTATATTTTTTTTTTTTTACTCAGATATGGTAACCTTTTTGTAAAGCACTCAAATGAGCTATCAGAATATCAAAACTTTTACAGCATTGCTCATCAAGTTTTAGTATTCTATATAATTATTTTGATGTTCCAACAAAATATTTCTAGATCTGACCTAAGTTTTTAAATATTTCAACAAAAATATTCTGCATGAATCCAAAATACATTTTGTCATATTGATAACTGCTACATTAAAAAAAAAACTGTCTTTTTAGGAGCACATAAAAAACCTGCGAGAAGTTAAAACCTTTCAAATCTTTTAAATCTTTTAAAATCTTCCCTACTTCACCGAACTTTCTCGACATTATAACTATGCGTACTTTAGTTACTTTAATACTTCAAATAAAATCGAGTCACATTAATTTATAGAGTGCTAATAAAAAAATGAGAAGTTTAAGATTCTTATAAAAATAGATAGGCAATAGAACATTGTTTTTCAGTTGATTTCTATTAAACCTTGTTTTAACAAGTTTCGTGCAGATTAAAGTTTAATTACCGAAATAATTAACGTACCGTAAAGTGAAAAGTTGCAATGACTAAGTTAAAACAATGTCCTTCTGTCACCTTTACACAGAAAAAAAAGTCGACTCCAAGTTGATCAAAGAATCCGTAGTTGGAAAGTAGTGCCACGATAAATCTTAGAGACTTTATATAGAGTAACCTAAGTACATTTTCTTTCAACTAGGCTTCATTTGATCATTTTCGTTTCGATTTTTCTTTAATCGAAGTTTGATCGAATTACATTTTCTTCCATCTATTTAACTTAATTTAAAGTATTTTTATTTTAAAATTAATTTTATCTAATAAAAATTCTATTCAGACAAACTGTCTTTGAAATTGTGCAAAAAAAAAAAAGATATTTCGTTTAGTTACATTTTTAGAACTTAAATCAAGAAAATATTAAATAATTTAATATTAAATTTAAAATATTAAGTAAATTTCCAATTGCGTCAGATCTTAAATATTAATTTAATTAATAGATCCACGAATAAAAGAAAGTACGACAAAAAATCAAAAGTATCCAGTACAATTTAAAAAAAAAGTTAATAATTTAGAAAATAAATACTCGTTACGATTCCAGTTTTTTCGCGATTTCCCCGCGCTTCGTTTACATCATGTTCCTTATTCGTCATCTCCCGAGAGCGATAGGTGTGTAACAGAAGGCGAGGTAATTAGATGACACCAACTTGAATTTATGACTCACGATTCCCCGTGCGTGTAGGCCATATTTTTTACCAGTGGGAAATAGTACTGCGTACTTGAGAATCGCACGAATAGAGAATAGTGAGCATTACAACGTGAAATTAGCGCAATGTAATTAATATTCGCGGCACATCATATTGCTACCTTTACATTACGCAGGAAAATATATATTATATAGGGAATACTTTCAACAGTAATTTATTATGTTAGAAATTTAAATGTCACAATTTGCTATAAGCATTTTGCTAACCTCCTGAAATATATCAAAACATCTTTACAATGAAGATTTACGCATCCAGGATTTTATAAAGTATAATAATATAATAATTAATTTAAAATTTACAAACATTTAATTCTCGTAAAAGATACTACCGTTCAAAAATTTCCGCACACATTCTGTATTTAAGAATTTCGCAAAGTACCGCGGATACTTTTTAGATGACCCAATATATTTCATAAAATAAAGACTAAAAAATACAGTTTACGCATGCATTATATTTTTTAATTTATTACATATTTTTACTAAAATTAGAAAAAAGGACCGATTTTTTTCTGAAATTTTTTACTCTTTCAAATTTAATCCCTTTGAATTTTGATAATAGAAACAAAATTCTTGGTATTCTATCGATAAATTCTTCAAGTATCTTAATTTAAGATTTGTGTTTTGGCACTTAATTTCTGTGAGAATATATATATATATTGCTTACATTCTCTTATTGTTAGTCGCCATGATAAAAGAATTTATTGATGTCTAACGCAAAATTTGAAATTTTGATTTTTCTTTCAACTAATATTCTATCTAATTTGTCTTGTGAATTTATTTATAATTTCCATTTATAATTATTTTTCGGCAATTCACGACTTCATTGAATATTTCTGTGACCAAAAATAATATTATAATTTCATATTTTATAAACAAAAAATGAATATTAACAAAAACATAAAATATGCTGAAATTTTTGAGCGGTAGTGTAATCGTAAACTCAAATTAAAACACTGCCCGTAAAAATGCTAAAAAGTTTTCTTTCATAATTGCTTATTAATATATATTTCATATTCTTTGTGACACACCAAATAAATTTTTCTTTCTTTCTTTCTCATTGCGTTTAAGAGACATTATTTTTTTTTTATATTTGTAACAATGAGATATACACATATCTCATGAGAACATATATTTAATTCAGTTAAAATCTATTGAATACTATCTTCAAGTAGCACCAACATTATGTTATGTAACCCCAGACTAGAAATTCGGAACTCGAACTCCTCCTGACAGTTTTCTTGACAATAAGAGCATCCTTAACTAGCAAACCGCCGAAAGTTAAATTAACTTTCCGACACTTCGCAGTAGTATTGTCTCTTTTGTCGATAGTTTGATCAAATCCTACATAAGACACCTCTCAAGATTTTTCCTCCCGATATATCGAGGGATCAGGATAACATTGTATAGCGAGAAATCACGAAAGATTAGAGGGGAACAGACACGAAAGAGACGAATGTGTATCAAAGCACAATTTTGGAAGTTGGCTGACGATGAGCTCTAACTAAGTTCAGTTCCGCAAAATTGGCCCCGCGACAAGAACTTCGGAAGAACTGTAGTTATGAACGCAACCTAGCGATGTTAATCAAGAAGTTGCAGCGACGAGGTCGTAAACGTCGCGGACAGGCAATCCTTTTTTGTCGCTATGCTGTATCGCATGCTGCCTGATAAAATATTTAGGTAGGACGAAAGTCCGCGCGCGGAGCATTATTTTCAAAATTCGCGAAGAATCCGTGGAGTATATGTATTCGCATAAATTGCGAACACGTAATAGTAATAAGAAACGCAATAGCGTTATCTTTTCCATACATTCATCTCTGTATAATGATTACTCGCAAATTATTTCAGATTATTGTAACTCTCTTCATGTCGGGGAAGATTTCATTGTATGTTACGATTCACTATAATATACGTTAATCAAGCTTATCAGTCTTAATGCGTAAATTAATTTCCAAATGATTAACGATCGAGATTACATTATTTGCGTTCATAAACGTACTGATTATATTTAGATTATATTACCACAAATATACTACTGAGGGATTATTATTAAATTCTAATATGTACGTTTGAAATGTGTTCATTTATTTCAGGCATATTGAAAGAAAAGTGTGATTATAATTGCATGGTAAATAATTATGATTAAAAGCTCCATTTTTATAATATTATTATTGTAATGTTAGAAATAATATATAATTATAGTTCCATATATATAAAAAATATATGGTTGGCGCTGAAAATGATTATAATTCATAGTTTAAAATGTTTAAGTACAATATAATTACATTAGTTTAAATAATTTTTGCAAGAAAAAGAAATATATTTTAAAGCTCTGAGTTTGAATTTGTTGTCAAAAAAATTCCACCAGGTCAAATTTTAAAGATGTAACTCATTTTTAAGATATAGCATAAGATGTCTTTCCGAATAATTTAAATTCGACAAATGATGCAAATGAGCAAGATGAATGTTTCCACCAAAATTTGATGATAATCGAGAAATGTTAACAGAGAAAGAGAGGGATACTGAATCGAGAATCAGATGCTAGGCTGGTAAATTCTAATATGTGAAATTGAATCCAAGTCATATAAAAAACAAAAATTATACTTGTGATTTGTTTTCTAATTTCAATAAAACTTCATTATATTGGAAAAAAAATGTTTTTTCTTATATTTCAAAAACCGGATCTAGAAAATATTTTGATGGAAAAATTGCTCAGCGAAAAAAAAAATTATCCTAAGTCTTTATATCACTTTTGCATAAAATTTTGTAAATAAGTGTAATTATTTGACCATGTTTATTGCTATTATTGCTATAATATTAGTAATAATTATTATATTTATACTTCTATATATCAAAAATATATAATATAATTATAATCCCAAGTATTAAACACTTTTCTCTCAGTGCATACCTAAATATAAAAATAGGTTTGCACTGTGATTATAAACAATTTTATCGAAATAAATTATATAGTAATGTAATTCACTTACAAGATTGCTAATAAATGACAAAACGTTAGAGGCTGATGGTTTTCAGATTTAAACAGTCTGTTGCAATTGTGGATGCAAATGGGTTAACATGATTTCGCGAGGCATAGTACCTGGAGATTACATGAATCCATAGAGGCTAATAAAACACGATGTAATATTGATCTGTGCTGCAGTTTCTACAGTATTAAACCGTTAATGACAGTAGTTTTGATAAGTGCATCGTCAAACGGATTTCCGTAGAAGAGGCCGACTATATTAAACAATTAATACCGCGAGATCTGAACATCTTGCGCGTCATATTTAATATTATGGATATTGCAATGCCGAGTGAATAGGAGATTGGGAAGTAAACCGGGATTATTAAATTAAGAACTCTCAGTGACCCACTTCCACTCACTTGAATTTACTCCGCTGACTCTTCGCGCCGTCAAAAAGGAGCGTCTCTTATTCGCCACCGCTATATTTTCTCCGAGAAGTGGGGAGCGCTCCGAAGATAAAAAACGAAAAAAACCCTATAAAACGATTCACGTTCTCGTCAAAGTTTAACAGAAGTCGAAACGATTCGACATCTTTATCGAACTCAAAACGATTCGAAATTCGTTCTTTTTCTTTTTTTTTGTTCTACTTTTTTCGTGCTCCAAAAAAGTCAAAGATTGCATTCTACAAAATATTAATTTTTTCTCAGAAACGTCAATTTTAAGTAATAATTTCGAAGTTAAATTAAAAATATATATCTCTCCGTTCGCTCCGCACACGCCTTGGCTCTGCACGCGTGTACGCGGATGCAGCAATACTGACCTTGACTTTCCGACATCTCCGGGCGGCGATGGATCTTGACTGTCTCCTGAGTGCCTCCAGAGGAACGCGTTGCCTTCAGAATCCGCGCCGGCAAGGTGCACCACCACGACACAGCGGAACCACCACCACTTCTTGCCCCCCGCGTTAAAGCTTCAAAAGATAAAAGCTGATAACTGGTTTCCAGTTCCGCTCGCGTGCAACCGATTAAACGCGATCTCACGAGCGAGAGAGATGATCACTGAGAGTCGAAGATTAGGAGGAAAACGAGAGGATGTAAAAAAATTGCGACCGGCTGAGGTTACGGTGTATTCGATACGAAGGGACGCACGCGGACGCACCACTCTTTCTCGTTCCTTCTCCCGCAACGGCACCAACGAATCGGTCGCGGCACGGCTTGGGCGGTGACTGAGCGCGAGGACCGAGGCGTCCCGGCACTCTCTCGGAATCACCCCCACTTCCACCCTGGTCTTCTCGCGATATCATGCGGACAGATAGATAATACCTGCCGGAATTCCCTCTCCTCTCGCACCCTCCTGTTACCAATATGATTGGAAAGTTTCCCTTTTGCTGCTCTTAACCTTTGTCTTATTTGATATTAAGTCCTAACAATATGGAAGACTTCATGTCTTCTATGTGATATTAATATTTTCTAAATCTATTGAATAATTTTCTACTTCAATTTGCTACGAAAAAATATATAATAATTTTCGTTAAAAGCAATTCTTTTTCAAACAGAAATGTAAAAAGTAGTATATTTGTTTCTTAGCTAAAAGAGATTAGATATATATAAATAGAGATTAGATATATATATATATAAGAGATTAGATATATATAAATTAAAAAAATAATTTATTCAATAGAG
>NW_011627135.1:3933535-3960918 GCF_000204515.1 Acromyrmex echinatior | reverse complement strand
TATATATATATATATATATATATATATTAATTTTGTCATACATTAATACATAAAAATACAATTATTTTATATTTGCAGTTCTAACTAAATGATTATTTAATAAAAACATTCTTTAAGTATATGTAAATCCCATTGATATTTCTATTCACAAAAATAGACAACTTAATCTTTCAGTAAATAGATTTAAACTTCGCTTCTTTCAAAACTTCGCTTAGAAAGTTAATATCTGTCACGTTAAGCAAGCCTATCTTTATGTCAGTATAATGTGACCGACCATTCACTACCAAATTCAACTTATCGATTATTAATATACAACACGATGCAGTATTATTAATTTTTTATGGTTTAGTTCGTAAGAACAAAATCACGTAAAATGACATCAATAAGATGTTATTAAAAACCACCAGTTCATGATAAATTTTCATAACAAGCGAGCTCGCAGATAATTCAATATTATTGATTGTCTTCGATCAACAGAAATGCAATTTCAGAAATACATAATACACTATACAGTAAATATTTGTAACTTACGAAACATGAAAATTTATAAATTGTAAAATAAATTTTGTTGAATATCTAGATATTTATCAGACCGGAAACCGTTGATAATATCAGGACTCTTCAATATATCTCTATAAATAAAATATCGCATGATTATTATGAGATACAATACAACATCCAAATTGAATTACCTTTAAAAGCTATTAAACAAATTAAATGAAAACAAATATCTTAACTTATTTTAATTCCAATAAATAATTAAAATTAATTTTATTTTATGTTAAAAAATTTTGACATTTCAAGAATTTCAATATTACTCAAACATGCCATTAATCAACTTTGTGAGATAATCTATTTATACAATTTTTTATTCCACAATGAAATATTTGTTGAATCCACGATATTTTACTTTGTTTCGAGCCTTGATTCATAAATCAAGCTACCAATAAATGAACGCGCTATATATAAAAGATTAGAATAACATATCATCACAAAAATAAATGTAATAAATATTCATAAACGCATCTCTCTTTTAAATAAAATAATTGACATGCGCTATGTCAACTATAAAAAATATTTACTGTACTTTTTTCTAGTGATATATGTATATTAACAAAATCCTTTTTATTTTTTGTTTGCCGATTAATTTTTTTCTACGAAACATTTTCTATCACCATTTCCCTGTATATCACACAATATATATATTTACAAATCTATCTATAAATTATAAGCAATTAATGTATCTCGTAATTAGTATTTTATTAATAATCGAATAATAAAATATCTAAACGTGTAACAATAAATAATATAAAATAATGCAGTCATCCATCGAAGCATAATAATTATGTTAAGATCTAGAATTAAAGATTTATTCTAATATGTTCTAGCCCACTCATTTTAAGACATAAATGAATCTATGAGACATTAAATTTTACATTACTGTCAACAAAAAATATATATAACTCTATCTAGATATACCATATTTATGAAATTCCTTTTTCACAGATCGATTATTTCACAATTTAAAATAAAAATTATTTATCACTCACAGGTAAGATGTGCAATAGCAGAGTTATAAATTGCGTTCGTTGAACTGTAACATAAAAATATATACAAATTATTACAATGTTTGAGATAATTAATATTCTAAAAAATAATTGTTACATGTATTAAGTTTTTTGTTTGTTTTTTAATAGAATTTATTAAATTATATTATGACTTTCTCGAAAATAAAAAAATATTAAAATTTTATAAAATAAAATTTGAGTCTTATATCCATATGATTTAAATAATGTAAATTCTGAACATATTAGAAATATATAGATTATAGATAAATGTCCATTTATGAAATTAGTTGTATATGCGTAGGTGCGAATGTCTCAGAAAATATTATACTTAATACATATTATAAATTTTTTATTATTTCAAATACCCTTTTTAAAGTACATAACATCAAAAACTTTTATTACAGTGTTACATAATAATGCAAAATGGAGTATGATATGTTATGCGAACGTTTCCGGAGTAAATTATTAATTTCACATACATATACAATACACAATAATGGAAAAAAATAAGTAATACATAAGTAATACATAAAATAAAATTATATATTTACCCCACGTTACTCCATTGCCTGATGCCTCCCAAGCCTCCTCCTCCTCTCAGATTCCTTGTTGCACTCACGTAATACACACTCGCGAAACACGACTAATTACGATCGCGAGCAAACTAATTATCGTAATAGGATGATCGCGCGCGCGCGAAACTTATACTCCAAAGTTAAAATTGCGCGAAATTAAAAACGCGATGACTTATACATCGAAAACGCAATGTCCAAGTTCTTTCTTCAAACTGAAATCAGCAACATAAATTACGTTGACCTGTAACGATAAATGTAATATCCAAATTCTATAATAATGTCTAAAATATTTCAAAAAATAATTATTATATGAATTTTTTTTTATTTTCCCTCGAATATAGATATTTATTAAAAGAATTATGCAATCTTAGAAAGTTTTATCTTTCTAAATTATAATCCGAATAGCACAATTCATTGGTAAAACATTGATTAATATTGGTATACATTAGGGATATATTGGGCCAATATTGCGCCAACAAATTGTGCTACTAGGGAAAATATTCAAATTATATATTAATTTTACGAAAAATGAAGTTCCAATTTTAAATCTTAAATGTAAATATATATAATGAATATATAAATTATGTTCATTTACAAAATTAATTATATGTATATGTTTTTTTATTTTGTGATAATGAAAAATAGATTGCATGATATTTTACATAATACTTCTATTGTCAAATGCAATATATGTGTTTTTGTAGATACGATATACTAACTAAACAGTTTATACGTGACGGTATTTCATTACTTAAAATATTTAAACTAGCGATTCGCGTGTTAAGCCTGGCACACGATGTATGTTTTCTTGCTGGATTGCTTGCGTTTAAATAAATTACTAGAAATTTTGCGTTCTATGTAGTGCAATTCTAATAAAGATATGCAAATAATTTGAATTCGAAACAAATTAAATCACAGTGGATTTTATTTGATTCGTTTTCAAATCTGAGAAATTTGAAATCAAATAGGTTCGAAATTTCAAATCATCTAAACTAGTGGCCAATTTTATTATTTAATTTATTATTTCCTTCATTTATGCGGTCCTATATGTCTAATATGACCAGTCTTATACCAGCGCGTACCAATTTTCGAGGATATACGTGCACTTATTCATGTATCATCGCGTTTATTTCATAATTCTTATTTTATGAATTGAAATATATTATTCAAATATTTTATATTAATTTAAAAAAAAACTGATAAAAATTAATTTAAAAATAATAAAGTATTTTCAATAACGCGTTTTAGATTTTTTAGATAAACGAAAAAATGAATCATTTTCAATTTACATCAGATATTACTAAAAAATAAACATCATAACAAAGTGTATTAAAAAGATGTCTTCTAATAAAAAATAAAACACTTATTTTTTGTTAGAAGGTGTCTTTTTAATATATTTTTATCATATTGTAATACCTGTAAATTAAAAATGGTTTTTCTTATTTATTAAAAAAAATTAGAATATGTTATTAAAAATACTTTATTACTTTTATAAATTAGCTTTTAATATAAATCCGAGAAAATTTGATTTAAATTCAATTCGTTTTTTAATCAAAAAGATTCGATTTAATGTAAAAATTTCAAATTCAATTCGTTTTCGAACATATTATATCAAAGATTCAATTCGATTCGGTCACAAATGCTTGATTCGCACACCTCTACTTGTAATTTATTATCCAGTGGGAGCAATCCCGCGGAAAAAAAATGCATCATGTGCCACTGGCTTTACTCTGCACTTTTGAACTAGAAATGGCAATTGATAAATTACCCTTAAAGTGAAAAAAATTAATGCACGAGATATATTCCGTGAGAGTGATGTTAAAGAAGTAATTAAAGAAGTCAGCAATAAAAATGCAATGGAATGATATACAACTCTCATTTTCTATCGCTTCGTAACGAACGATTAAAGCTTGCGAAATAATCGTATCGATAAGCGGTCGCTTGCAGATCATTAATTTTAACAATTGATTTAGAGTGCGGATTGATACTCGGAAATTATTTGCAAGGAATAATCACATGTTGTAAAATAGAATGATAATGCTAACACGCAGGGAGAGATGAGAGACACACTGCCAGCCTGCTCGAGTATCGGTACGCGAATGATAGCGCAATAACCTACTGTAAACAACAGCCTGCTCGACTCGCTCGTTGTAATACGTCACAAACACATCAAAAACAAATGTCAAGGCCATGTGTTAACCGCCATTTGTTCTCTCTGTGAAATATTAATTTTATAAAATAAAGTTCTAATTTTAAATCTGAAATTTATTGGAAATATGACACATTAATATAAATGTTCACTTACGAAATTAATTATATATGTATTTTTTATTTTATAAACAAAAAAAATAGATCACACGACATTTTACGTAACACTTTTATTCTAATTCGATATGCATTTTTGCGGAATATACGATACACTTAATAAACAGTTCATTACATATAACAGTTCATTACATGAATATTTCACTGCTTTAAAATATTCGAACTCATAACTCGTCTTACTCCGTATTCTCAAACTATAGAAACGATAACTGATGAATTACCTTTTAAATCTGGCGAAAAAGTTAATGCATGAGATACAAGTGCAAAAAATATTCGTACAGGAAAAATTTTTATAAAAAAGCCTTATTTGTGGAAAATAAATATTAACCCTAGCTAAACACTTTTTTTTTTACTCTTGACATACTCGGGTCCCTAGGATTCCATCCATATTTATTACTGTAACTTCCGTAAAAATGGATATATTTCAATTAATTTTTTTTTTCAATCGATGGAGACTTGATTAAGAAATCCGTGATGTGTAAAAATATATAGAATTAAGGAGCTCCGAAATACATAGGTTCAAAGAAAAAAAAATTCAGAAAAATCTTGATTTAGCAAATTGCACTGGGATTTCTGAGAGCCCAGTTGGTTAGCTAGTTAATTAACAATTTTATATAATAGGCCCGTTCGCGTTACTCGTACTTTTTGAACTCAATATCTTCGCTTTCTTTTTCTTCAACATTCACAAATATATTTTTATCTTCTTTTTATCTTTTTTTTAACGAACATTTTTGAAGATTTCCAGCAACGCAACAGATCTAATAAATATATTCTGTACTATTATGAAAAAAAGGGCTTTGTGTGTTCCTATTTTTAGAAGTTAAATTTCTGGACATTTACTTTTTATGTGTCCAAAGAATATCATTTATCATTTCCACTTATTATTATAATAATATATTTTCATTCTTACACACACACACACACACACACACACGCGCGCGCGCGCGCGCAAATCTTTTTGGATCAAATAATTTTGAGAAATATACAGACTATTTTATTTTTTATTAATAAATTGCTAATTTACGTTTACTTTTAAATATAAAGTTTTTTAAAAAGATATCTGCTCTGTACAAATACTTTTTGCACACGCTGTATATTCCGTAATGTTAAAAAAGTAATTAGAAGTCAGCAGTAAAAATGCCAATGAACGATATACAACTCTCATTGATCCCTATCATTTCGATCTCCGCGTTACAGCGATTAAAGCTTGTGAAATATAATCACCTCGATAAACAGTCGTCGCCTGCAGATCGTTAATTGTAACAGTTAATCTACCGCGCGGATTCATACTCGCGAATTGTTCGGAAGGAATAATCGCATTTTGTAAAATAGGATGACAAAGCTCCACAACTCACTGAAGTGTCGGTACGCGAATGATAGCTAAAGTAAACAATAGCCTGCTCCACCTGCTCGTTGTAACGTCACAAAAACAAACGTCAAGGTCTAGTATACTAACCGTCAAATAATTTGTTCTCGCTACGAACAATTGTGAAATAATCTTACATTGAATATTTTCTGTTTCGTCAAGCTCGAACTAACTTTGAAAGATGGATTATCGTTGTATGTTACCTAATATTCATTCAAAGTAAAATCTGTAGTTTATTAGGGCACATATTATGGAATTATTCAGAATGGATTCCGATTATAATTATTCAATTATTCGCTTAGATTTGTATCTACGGAAAATAGAATAATTCCGATCGAAATCTATTCCAAGTATCCATTTAACGATACTGTCCAAATTTGTAATAGCTAGACGTGTATCAGCATTCACGCCTATTATTTTTCTTTTTCTTAAGAAATAAAAAGATAGGCTCTGATACATATTAAGTCAACGACAGTATTGCTTTTTATCTAGAAGATATTTGCAAATTAATTAATGATTACAACTTTATGTCACATCTTTGTATTTCAAGACGAATAAAACTATTTTAAAGCTATTTAAAAACAACGTTTAATATATATATATATATATATAAATCAGGAATCATCTCTATAATTTATTTAATAAATAATGAAAAATAAAATTCATCAGCTAATAACAAAATCATACGCGAAATCATTAAAATAATTGCAATTAGTATAAAAAAAAGTTAGAATTGGTGCAAATATATATATATATATATATATATATATATATGTATATATGCAATCTCGTAAAATATTGATAAAAAATAGATCCTAGGAAATACCAACTAACAGTAACTATCAGTTTTAATTTCCGATTCACAATATAACTGTAATTTAACATATGTTGTACGTAACAGTTATATATGATATAGGAAATTATAACTAACAGTTATGTTATGCAATTTCTGTTAATTGATATTTTCTTGGATATCATAGGTTTTTCGTTAACTAAATTATTTTTTCTAATAATTCATATATATTGCATATTATTGTGCGATCTTAATTTGGAAGTGATGATAGACAAATTATATTTAAAATTATATTTAAAATCCGAAATATGGTGCGAGATATATTATGTAAATAATATTTATGTGGTAATGAACATTTTAAAAGGTAATATATTTGATATTAATATTTGAAGTTAATAAATTTGCTATTAATACAATTAAGAAAATTTTCTTTTTTTACAATGTGATTTATATACATTTGTCTCTTGCTATAATAAAAATAATTACCTGTCCACCTCTTCGCTGTCGCTTGATACTTTCCAGGCTTCTCCTCCTCCTCCTCTTTCGTCTTCCCATTGCCATTCTAACTCGCTCATTCAACCTGCTAACAAATAAATTATCAAATTCTATGAATAATATTTAATTGTAAATCATATAGAGTTGTTCTATCTTCAAGTAAACTATGTGGTACTTTATCTAATGGACATAAGATAGAGCAAAAGAAAGAACAAAAGCGAGAGCGAGTAAATTGAAATTTATCGAAAGATAAAATGCCCCAGCCACAATGTTATATTAAATATTATATTAATTATTGTTAACGAAAAGATATTAAACATTATAAATATTTTATTAAATATTTAAAATCTTAAAAAATGCAAACCACTTTATAGACATTTTTTTACAATTTATAAAATATAAAATAGTGTACAGAATTCGATCGTCGTACAAATAAATGATTATTTAATTCTGGTGGCAAGCAGTAAAAATAAATGGTGATTATTTATATATTCACTTTACGCTGTCGGTCAATGCCGCTCAAATCTTCTCTTCCTATTTCTCCTTTCTCGTCACTCCGTTACTATTATATTAACTGGCTCGCACAACCTGAGAGCAAATAAATTATCAAATTCTATGAATAATATTTGATTATAAATCATGCAGAGCTGATTATTCTATCTTCGGATGAACTATGTGGCAATTTATCTAATGGATACAAGAAAGAGTAAGAGAGAGGGAGGGAGAGAGAGAGAGAGAGAGAGAGAGAGAGAGAAAGAGAATGAAAGTAAGAACAAGAGAGCAGATAAGCTGAAATTTATTAAAAAGTAAAACAATCTAGTCACAATGTTATATTAAATATTAATTACTGTTAATAAAAAGATATTAAATATTATAAATATTTCATTAAATATTTAAAGTTTTGAAAAATCCAAACTACTTTATACGTATTTTTTACAACCTGTAAAATATAAAATGACACACGGAATGCCATATTCACATAAATAAATGATTATTCAATTTTAAGCAATAAATAAATAAGTAATTACCTGTCCATCTTTTTGCTGACCGATACTTCCTGGGTCTCCTACTTCTTCTCTCGCGTCGTCACCGTTCATTAACTCACACAACCTGCTCGTAAAAACGGGACCGATTACGAATACGCGCATTAATCATTACACTACAATAACCGCACGATATTTCTAATATTGATCTTACCTGTCTTATGCGAGGGATCACCGCGATGAACAAACGCTGCGAAAAAAACGAAGAAATTGAATAGACGCTCGCAGCCCGTGTATTATTAACGCAGCAAGAAGGAGTCCAAAATGGCGAGTTAGCTACACAGATCGCGCGAGCAACTTCACGCGCTAACGCCAACTTCACGCGCCAACGACGACTCTTGCGCGTTTTCCGCGCTTTATGCGACAAATTTCTACTCTCTGAATAATGAATGAAAGATTTCATAGCTATTATTATCTCGTATTACAACATGACTGAATATGATTCAAAGATGAATATCTTCTGCGGAATACGATACCCGAAAGTATAATGATCGTTCGTTTTACCTAATAGCAGAATAACAAGTAATAATGACGTCAAAAGAATGTCAAATTAAAGTAATTATTGAAAATCGCTTTTCTATCAGTCATGTTTCATTTTAATTTTCATGTTATCGTGATATGGGGCCTTCTTTTTAATTGAGCTTCTTGCACGGTTCATTTTTCCTCTTTTTTGTCTGAATTCTTTGAAATCTCATTCTAAAGAGAGAAAATTGAGATTTTTAAAAAAGTTCAATTTTCAATCTTTAAGAGTGAGAATTTACTTTTCGAGAGTGACACTCGCTCTAAAAGTTTTAGAGAGTTTTAGAGAGTCTTTCGTTGGAGAGAAAAAGTAAAAAGATAAACCGTGCAAGAAGTTCGATCAGTTAAAAAGAACAAATCTGTGTTGTCCTGTTTGGATACTGCTCGTTCACAGTGGATCTCGAGGGGACAATTATCATATGATACGTAAAGCTACGATCAAATTTTGTCGTTTTACGAACAGAATCGCGCTTCACAAACCGCCTATATACTATAAAATGCGAATAAATACGAGTGGATGATGATTATGCTTACCGATTAATGAATTAAACGTGTCGCGACGTTACTTGGCTCGAGATCAATTCACCCAGTGCTAGCCTCGACAACGGACAACGGAAAAGTTCGAAAATAGCGGCAACTTCAGCCAGTACGTATATGTACGTGAGTCAAATTAACGCCTTAAGGTACATTTTCACGTACCGCTGAAGTCGGTAATTTCAGCAATAAAAAGGATCAAAATGATGATAGTGGAATTGCCGAATAACAATGGCCTAGTTTCCATCGAAGGTTTAATTGGGATCAGAACGTAAAAATCAACCAACTACAGTGAGCATTTTCCTGTCGTTCGACTGTAACAGGGGAATACTCGACTGTAGTTGGTTGATTTTTACATTCTGATCCAGATCAAATCCTCGGTGGAAACTAAGCCATTGTTATTCGGCAATTTTGACCAGGTGATTTTCTTGTCGCTGAAATGGCCAGTTGCAAAATGCAATATATACAATACTTTGATAATGATGCAATTGTCCAATTGCAAACGCTCTTATTGGGTGTGTTCGTTTATTACGTGCACACGCTGTGTAGTATTTCATCCTTATTGATTATCGAATATTAAACAAAGACAAATAATGCTTACAAATGTTATGAATGTCCCAAAACGAACGCATCTATAATCATTTTCCATCGGAAAAACTAAGTGCAACACTGATGCAATTGACGCAAATCGGTTTACATATAGTGTTAATAAATAATTTAATATTTTTAAAGTTATGAGGTTATCAAGACAACAAAGAATATATAATTAAAAAGGCTAAATTAATTATTAATTACTGAAGACATGTAAATTGATTTACACTCAATTGCACTCTCAGTGCACACTAAGTTTTTCCAATGGAAAAGTGCTATTCGTTCGCTATGATACATATTATATTTTGAAGACAAATTCCGAGATATATGTTATTAAAAAATAATTTGTATATTACATAATCTTTATATCACAATTGTATCTCGAAACACGTATTTAATCTATTCCTTTCAAGTTCTTACACTTCTTACATTGATTATTTTTTCTCCTTTTTTTTCTAATGTAATATAGAGGAAAAAAAGAGGAAAGATAAACAAATGCATAAAATTCAGCTGAACAGGACAGACCACTTTAATTATCATAAATTTATATAAATTATCGATATATCGCTGTAGATAATTATTGACAAAAAATGTACTAATCATATTTTTTTATCAAATATTGGTAATTTTGAGCATTTTTACCACCAAAAATATCAATGTGTGGATGTGTGTGTGTGTGTGTGCGCGCGCGCGCGCGCGCGCGCGCGTGTGTGTATGTGTGTGTGTGTGTGTGTGTGTATACGCAATATATGTATTACGTATACGTATACGTGTATGTCAAATCAATTATGTAGTGTGTTGTGTTTATGCAACCATGTTACGGATAGTTGTTGATTCAATTGAATAGAAATAATTTAGATATCGAGATAAAATTTTTTAATAATAACTGATTTGCCTTTTGTAAATTAATAAGTTTTGTAAAAAAAAAAATGTTTGAAACAAAAAAATTCGATTCAGAATACAACACGCTGAAACGCGGGTGAGTGTGAGGTTAGGAAATCTTGAATGTATGCTTTTGATGTTAGATAAAAGATAACTATTTCTTTTATATTTCAGAGAACATCATGTTATTCTTCAAGAATACAATGACATTGTTGAAGAACTTAAACAGGAGTTGGAAACATGCAAAGTAAGCTTCTTATTTATCATTATAATAGTCTGTTTAACAGTAATGGGATATGTTTCTTTCTTCCAATTGTATCTTATTCTTACATAAACTACATTCCCAGGAGAACATAAAGATTATATGATTAGAAAAATATCATAATGATTCATCATTTAAAAACAATCACAATATCCTGATAGTTATGATTTCTCATTTATGATTTTATCAGTACTGTTATTTTGTAATTTTTAACAATAGTGTTAATATTGTTGCATTGTTCTTATGCAGTTATGCAGTAATATAATATAATTTCTAAATTTTTCGAAATAAAAGCTTATTCTAAAGAATGAAAATTGAGTTCATCTTGAAAAATAATAGTTTAATTCTTTATCTTTAAAAGTAAGATTTCACTCCTTAGAGTAAGATTCATTCTAAAAGTTTCAGAGAATATAAGATTAGAGAGATATGATATAAAAGTTGTGCAATGACAATATAACGATACTATTAAGAGTTACAAAAAAGGGATTTTGGATAGTAACAATTCTATATACGACACATATCTTTTACAGACAGAACAAGTCGGCATTCGTTCTGAGCTACAAGCTTTGTATGTTGAGAATAAAAATAGTACTGATGCCATACGTGATTATATTTCACGTGCTCACTCAGAACAATGTGGCAATGAAGATGTGCACAATAAAATGATCATGAATTTGAAAGAACATATCACAGTCCTACAAATGGAGAAGGATTTTGCGGTCCAATTATACCAGATGTCAATGAAAGCTGTGGACACTTTAGAGCAAGAACTAAAAACTCGCCCAGTGGACAATAGCAATGCCATGTTTTATGAGGAGCAATTGAAAAACATCAGACAATCATATTCAGAAGCTATAAAAGCTTTAGAGAATAAATTACTTCAAGCTAAAGAAAATTTTGCAAAGCATCAATCAATGTGGATGTCGAGTAAAGAGACAATAGAAGCTCTAAAGCAGGAAAAACAGGAAATAGTAACAAGACTTCAGGAACTTCAACAAGATTCTCAACAGAAAGGTCGGTGATTTATATAATATTTAATTCGAGATATGAAAGAGAGAGATAGTATGTCAGTAATTTTATTTAAAAGACAGGAATGGTCAGCAGAAGATACAGTCGTTAACGGAAGAATTATCTGCCGCGAAAGCAGAGATACGAATTGTAAATCATTTAAAGTCAGACTTAGAGAAGAGACTGAACGAGAGTAGAAGAGAGGTCAGTAATATTATGGCGAAGTACGAAGAAACAAGGTGCAAGATGGCTGAAGCTCTTGATCTAGTAGAATCTGCTGTAAAAGAGAGGGACTTTGTACTTCAAAAAGAGAGTCAAATTGCAGAACAGAATGCCAGGTTGGAAACTCGATTGGCCTCCATTGCCGAAGAACACGCTGTTAAAATGCGAGAGGAGATTGCTAGATTGAAAGATGCTCATGAGTACAACGTTAAGCAATATTTGTCAGAGATCAAACAGTTGAAAGCAGAATTACGAGAAAAGATGACGCAATTGGATCGATCGCAAAAAGAGAGCAGATTGGCAGAGGAGGAACTGGAGAAGATGCGTCGAGATTCCGAGGATTTATTGGAAAAATCGACCGCGAAGATTTTGACCTTCGAACAAGCATTGAAACAGACGGACTTCAAGTTGGAGGCTTGTAACGAAATGTGCAAGAGACAATATAATGTAGAGGTGCAGCAACTGCGAGAAAAAATTGTTAGTTTGGAAGAGAAGTTAGTAATTTCGAATGAGAAACTGAGGCAACTTCAACAACAGAACTCTGTGGGTATACGAGATCGCATCAAGTTGGCCGATGAAAGGACGAAGGACGCGATCGATCGCTACGTTAATTTGGAGGGCCAATTAGTCAAAGCTACAGATGATAAGGAATCCCTAGCGACAGAATTGAAATCGCTACAATCGGCTTTCGACCGTGAGATACATAAGAGAGATTACGAGCGAAGCTCATTGGAAACTAAGATCCGTGAATTAGAAACGAATCTTTTGAAAGAGAATTACGTAACAGAGGGTAAATCGGGCATCAATATTTCTCCAACGCAAGTCTCGCAACATAGAGCGGATACAAGCAAACATACTTTGGATATAAGGTAAATAATTTTATTATACAACATTTTTAATACATTTATAATTATATAGCCATGGCTAAAAGTATAAGGCACCTTCAAATTGAAATATTTTATATTTAACGAAAAATAAATTTTAAAACAGTTTTATTGAAAAATATTATTGTAGGGCATGATAGATGGGTAGGGCATGATAGTGAGTGTGTAAGCGAACGTGCGTTACGATTGGAGGAGATTCACGAGGTGTCCGCGAGGCGTTCGCGAGGATGCGTATGTATGTGTGTGTGCGAGTGGCGAGAGATCAGAGAGAGAGCCTTGAGTTTTTGCCGATCCTGTAATGCCGGTTCTTACATTGCAAACTGATCGCAAAGTTTGTTGCGACAGCCAATCTGAAGCTTGCATTTTGAAATCAACGCTTCATATTGGCTGTTGCAACAAACTTGAGATCAACTTGCAACTAATGTAGAACCGGCTTAAGAGAAGCTAACCCAAAGAATGCGAGGAGAATGATTGCGAGTCTGTGAGAACGGCTGCGAGTTTGTGAGAGCTGTTGTGAGTCCTGCGAGTCAATGAGTTTCGGAGAGATGTCGTGAGTCTTCCAAGGTTGCCATAAGTCGAGACGCAGTATGTGGAGCGGTCCTTCATATGCTTTGGCCGTGCTTAGCATATTTTACAATAAAACCTACACTATTTATTTTTATAATAATATTAATTTTGTTAATTCTTTGGCTTTTATTATCACCTTTTTCAAGAAAATGCAATAAATTTATACATATGGCCAAAGCTGTACTTACATAAAATAAATAACTTTCACTTTGGATATTTTTCTATGTTTTCCAGATTTGAAAATATGGATTCCAATTGGCAGTCTCTATTAACTGAGCAATTGAATAAACAACAAGAACATTTTGACAAGAAAATAAGAGAGATGACGCAGCATGTGACAATTCATCAAAAATTAAGCAGAAAGTAAAACAAGTTTTATTTTTCACTATTTAAAATCTGGCTAAATGATCAAAATTTGATTTGATTTCATTTTAAGATGGAGAGATGAAGCAAAATCTTTGACAGCACAATTCCAAGTAAAGTCTAAGGAATTACGTGGAAAAATTAATTCATTACGAAAAGAGAATGCCGAATTACACAAAGCACTTTGCAAACAGCAATTTACTCAATTTAAAACAGATACTATTCAACCTAGGTTTGTATAAAATCTTAGAGAAATTGAGTCATATCAAAATGGCATCTTCTTTTTACTTATATTTCTTTTTTTGCAATTTTAGTTATATACAAGGATCCGAGACCAGGTGACAATGCCCTATACTTATAAGTATAAAACGATCGCAACACATCTCGGATACTGTAAATATTACAGAACGATTGGCTTTACGGACCAAAGAGATACAAACCTTAACAAGCAATGTTAATTCTTTCTTTAAATTATTTCCTACCTATTTGATAACATTGATATTGACACCGAGTTCATTCTTTAGAAACAATGCAAGCTGTGAATAAACTAGGAAACCAATATAACGTCTCATCTTTCGCTTGTCTGTCCAGCCAGGCCAGTCCTTCTTTCATCATGTGGTCCAAAGCCTTTTGTGCTCTGTCCTCCTCCCATTTCAATTCTTTACACAGAATAGATTTGGAGACGTAGGCATTTGTGGACAAGCTAGCTTGACTCAATACTGCAGTATGGTCCATGCTAAGTTCACCGGGTATCGACTGTACCAAGTGCTTTCCCCTGCCGATGGGAACTACGGAGAAGCCATTCCCGAATATTTTCAACTTCTTCGCGGCAGCTAACAGGTCTTCATTGGTGATCTCCTGATGCTCCTTTCTACGTCCTCTGGCCTGAATCAAACGCGTTCTCAGCTCGTCTAGCGATATCAGGCCACCATTTTTGTAGTTCGTTGCCATACAGACTTCAACGATCTGAACAGCCAGCTCATAGTAGAAGTCGCCAATGCCCAGCACCGACCAGAAACCCTTGCCAGATGCCAAAGGGTCCACACCGATCGAGGCGCACATCTCTGTGAACTGGCGTCGGAACTGCGCGTTCTTCTTGATTTCATTCTTGTACTTTGAAGCAAACTCCTCGAGATTTACGCGAAATGTCTCCATGTGCTTGGTCATCTGCTCGAATTGGTTTTCCTGAATTTCCGTGCCCTTGTCTCGATACTTCTCTTGCTCTAGCTTCTGCTTTTGTATCGCACCTACTCCCGCCTTTCGTCTCATCTTTTCCTGACGTTACCCTGATTGTCAAACTCAAATTCGACTCCTCGAGAATGATTTCGTTGTATGTGTGGCGTCTTATCAAATTATACTCAGTATATATATTGATATATACTAATGACTTCGTTCTTCTCACACGTACACTTTCTGTACCTTTCGCATTTTCCTGCACTTTTTTCTCTATTATCGATGATAAAATAGTGAGTGTTAAGAACGAGTTAAGAAGAGTTAATTTGTTTTTGTTTGCTTACATCTTTAAGCAGCAAAAATGACAGATGATGTCAGAGCTTTCCAAGTCCCAGGAACTCCATTGTTGAGAAATGCACCCGAACGGAAATTTACTCAAGGTTAATAGTAGAAGGATGGTCGAAAGGATGGTGGTAGATGGCGCCTCCCTGAGACGGATCAGGATGAAAAAACCGTGACAGGGAGAGTGCGGGAGAGGCGTCTCCTATGGTTCGTTCAACGGAGGTTCATATACATAACCAACAATGTCAATCGCGTCCAAAGAAGACGCGAGATTCTCGCGAGATTCTCTCGATAACTAAGTGAGGATCGCGTGCAGCGATGAGCGCGACGACGATACCGAGGTAGTCGCCATCGGTTTCTCTTGGCCCCCTTCTACATTTATTCCTCTCTCTCTCTCTCTCTCCCTCCCTCCCTCCCTCCCTCCCCTTCCTCGAGACTCTCGAGAGCGAAACCGAGAAGGTGAGCGCGCGCGTAGGTTCGTGTGTGTGCGTGCAGCGTGCGTGACATTCGCGCGGCCCGCCGTCGAGGTGAACGGTTGCGGAAAGTCCGGCGGTGCCGTTGGTGTCGAAGTCTCCCCCCCTTCCCCTCTGCACGGATGCGCCGTCCTTGTTGAGCGGGCGATTCGCGAGCGCGGACCTCCGCCGTGGACCTCCGCCTCCTGGTGCCGAACAGTGGAGAACATGGAGGACTACAAGTTTCTCTTCAAGGTCGTGCTCGTGGGGAACGCCGGTGTGGGCAAAACCTGCCTAGTGCGACGATTCACTCAGGTGCGTCAACGTGACGTCCCTCCGATCGGCGATTCCTCTCTTTTTTTCTCTCTCCTTTCCCGTTACGGGTTACGAAAACCTCAACGAGAGCTTGTCATCGAACGAGAGGCATTCTCGTGGGACCTCCTACCTTCTCCCTCGCGTACGCAGAATTCATGCACGAACGGAATTTCCCGGAAAGAGTTGAAAGTTCATTATTTATGCATCCTGGAGATGATGTCATTTACATATGTCGAAAGTTATAAGTTTTGAAGCCGATCTACCGTGGTTTATTTGCTAGTGATGAGCCATTTGATGCATCATATTTTCAGTTCATATTTTATGTCAGCCTATATTCATGTCAGCCTATATTTATGTCAGCCAGAAACTTTCTAAAATTTATTTCCATTGAGAGATCTTTAAGAGATCGCTCTCAAAACTCGAATCATCTCTTATAATAGAATGCATTACAACTATTTTTATAATGTCTTTCTTAGGTGACATACATATGCTAAAATTATAAGATGATGAAAAATCATATCATTAAATGGATATGTAATTTAGCAGAGACATTGAAGTGATACTGGCATGTCTAATTTTAATATAATTATTTTATATAATTTCTATGATTTTAGTGTGAATATTTTAATTTGTAGGGTTTATTTCCACCTGGACAAGGTGCAACAATTGGAGTTGATTTTATGATTAAAACTGTTGAAGTCGAAAATGAAAAAGTTAAGGTATACAATCTATATGCGATATGTGCGTTAGATATATATATATATAATCTATTGTTGAATATTTTTTTCAGTTGCAAATCTGGGATACTGCAGGTCAGGAAAGATTTCGTTCCATTACTCAAAGTTATTATAGATCAGCACATGCATTGATATTAGTTTATGATATTTCTTGTCAACCTACATTCGATTGTTTACTAGATTGGTTGAGGGAAATCGAAGAATATGCAAGTAATAAAGTTCTTAGGATATTAGTAGGTAAATGAAAAACATAAAGATTATAAGTTAACATGTATGTTTCTCTCCTATCATTGAGAAATTATACAATTTTTATATGTTAATTAGGGAATAAAATTGATCGAGAAGATAGAGAGATACCAACACACGTGGGAGAGGATTTTGCACAAAGGCACGGCATGTACTTTTTAGAAACGTCCGCTAAAGAGGCGGAAAACGTAGAGAGATTATTTATGGAAATAGCAGCTGAACTTATGGAGGTAAGCGAGCGTATTTTATTTAAGATTATTTCATTTTAGAATATTTTGCAGTGCTCGTATGTTATTTTAGCAAGCACGCTGTAAGGAATTACCTCGGTATGAAACGAATACAACTTCAATAAACGGTAAAACGACGTCAATCGGTGATAGTAGTAATTGCGGTTGTAGCAGACTCTCTTAAATAATTTTTATATGTTATATTATACCTTTTTTTATAGACACGGTGATTGAAATCGAGCGTATCATATTTGATAATTTAGGGAACGTATAGTACACGTATATCTTTGATACACAGTGTTATTGTTTAGTGTTATGATATTATATGCTACGTTGCTTTATACTATGTTGTAAGATATATTTAATATTTAAAACAAGAATTTAAATATATCATTAAGCACTCTAGCTTTTAGGACATTAAATTTTTATAGATATATAGCGTAGTTTTACGCTCTCTTATCGCGCATTTTATTTAATTAAAGTAATACTGCTTGATATATATATTAAATATATTGTTTAAGCATTTATTTCCATATGCAATGGAAATTTTATTTAATATAATTGTAGTATTTCTCTTTTGTTATTATACTTCGAAAGTACAAATAGTTATTACCACAATGGATTTTGGTAACTTGTCCAAAATCTTATTAGTAATAATAAGATTTTTACAACATGTCACACAAGCCTACGATGTATAAAGTTATTTCTAACGTGCAATATTTATATGTGTTTATCACAACTATTTTGAAGAAGACAGCTCACAATATGCTCCTAACAGCATGTTAAAATTAAAGCATAAATGATATTGTAACTCTGCATACAATAATCAACGAAAATAATTTTTATTTTAATGAATTATTTAGTAATAATTTAAACAAGTGATAACAAGATATTATTATTAAATAACTTTTAGCATTTATATGATCAGATTTTTGTTATATAATATTTAATTTATAATTCGTGGATCTTATAAACAGTATGTGGTTGAGTATTAATTATTCTATATACATTTCGTATAATATTAAAATGTCTAGTCTTTTTTCACATTTCTTTTATACTCTATGGCTACGATCCGATTCACGCTCACAATTCTTAAAAATCATTTCATCCTTGTTGTTTGTTAAATGAAGACAAACGATGCTCATGAGCATTGTCAGCATAAATCGGACCACGGCCTATATGTATCAATATAACACAATCGTTATAAGTAATATGTATTTTATTATGAATTTCTTGTTAGATAATACTTTCTAATTTTTTAAATAATCTGTAGTTTATTAGTATTAATTATCATTATAAATTGTTTCTTTTATGTAAGTTGTATGTATGAATTCACTGGGATAAACATTTATCTTTTTTACAGCAAAAAGAAATTAAATTAGTCTTTGAAATTGTTATATATCTAATTTTTATTTATCTATAATAGTAGTTTTCAATCAAATTTTGATTGAATAAGTTCTGAGAAAATGCATAACTTATATGTGTGTTAGATGTTTATATAAAAATTAAAGTATTTTCCTTTCTTCGATATCTGTAATTAAGATCTTTTTAACATAGTTAAGTTTATATACTAGCTATTCAATTTGAAATTACTCCAAAGATTTTATGTTACAAAAACGTTTTGTTATATAATTACATAGTGTAAGTTATTAATAATGCAATATAAATCGACTTGTAATAAAAACTATATTAGTCAAAACATATATATCAATTTTCTTGGTATGAGATTAATATTGTGTTATCGTATTAATAGAAAATTATATATACAGGGCGTATATATTGCGAATCAAAATACAGCAAGAAAGTTTTAAAAAAAAAATTAATTAAAAGCATTTGCCACTTTTTGTTCTAAGCTAGTACTTTTTGAGATATAAAGGTTTAAAACTGCTGCTTATTCATGAATCGCTTATCGATAGTTGTTATGACGACTTACAAGTAGCTGTTTAATCGTGACTTGTATAATTGGCAAATTTCGAATCATTATATCTTAAAAACTATTGATTGGAAAGAAAAATGGCAAATACTTTTTAAATATATTTTTTGAGAACTTTCATGCTATTTTAATTCATAAATCTCGGACGCTCTATAGAGGTTAGAATACATAACAATGCACGGGCGATGCACATGCCATTTGTCCTTAGTTATAGTAGATTTTATAAAAATTATATAGTCAATACAAATTTATATCACACATTATATATTTCTAATATAAAAAAATCAATCAAAATTTATTACTAAGTTACATATAAGATTTATAGCAGATATATTTTCATTGACTTTTACATAAGTTTTTAAATACGAATTTCTGTATTTTTATATTATATGTATAATATAATATAAAAATCTCTCTTAATATACGCGCATCGAAATATAATCATACTGCTACGTAAAATATTGAATAAAATATTTTATTTATATTATTGATTGTGAAAATGTCTGTGTTGTAATAGTTAAAGAAGCAGTAAGCGCGCGCGCGCGTGTGGTGTGTGAAGTTTAATATAATTGATATAATCAAACAAACGTTTCACGTTCAAGAAAATTATGCTCCTACTCACTCATTATTATTTTCAGATTGTAACATTAGATCTTGCTTCCGATGTCACCATTTGAAATAATAGTGATGAGGAAACAGGTACTTTAAATCAGCTTGCATACTAATCATTGCATACACGTTTGCATACTAATCACCTTCATTAATTTTCATAGCTCAGCTAACATTTTTAATGCTTAATGATTGTATATTTTTAACTCATAGAGCTAAATATAGATTTTACATTGAAATTGCGACAGTCAAAAATTAAAATCAAGTTTAATGTTTGTCTTTTCTTATTTCTTAAAAAAAAAATAAATTATGACTTTAAAAACACAATCAATACGAACTAGAAATTAAACGCCTATACTGGTCGAAGTTTAATCTTTAATGCTTTGTCTCAGTAGTTTAAAGGCTTAGGACGGAATACAAGAGATCCGGGTTTGACTCCAGACCAAGGTAATATTTTTTGCAATAAATTTATTTACAGTTTTTCAGTATATTAATAATTTTCAGTATATCTTTCTAATATGATACCTGATTGATCAAATTATTAAAAATTACTTGTCAATTTAATTTAATTTATGATAATATTACAGCATAATTCAATTGCGTTTATAAGTCTAGAAAACCAATTCGGCGCGCAGTTCGGCGAATGATCGCAAATATGATAAATATGCATGAATGCATGTACATATAGAAAATGCCATCAAAATAACAGCGAGAACTTAGTTGCGCACCTAATATATAACATCGAATTATTTAAGATCCAGCTTCGATTGGAGGTATAGGCAATAATTTAATTTTTAGTTTGTATTATTGTGTTCTCACATGTTCTCACGGTCTAAAATGAGATTCTTGTTGAACCTTGAAATTTCCTTAGTTTTTTTTTCAGTTTTTTTCGTGCTGACGAAGTACAAGACGTGATATACTTTATGTTAAAAGAAACTTTTTCCTTTTCCGTCTGATAGATAGTTATTTTGCAGAAGAGCAGATTGAAGTTATATGAATAAAAAAAATTATTTATCGAATATAATTTTATTAAAGAAAAAAGTTGTTTGTTTTAGCATAAAGTATACAAGTATCTTGTGAATGCGAATTTTGAATCCTGTATATTAATTCATTCTTAAATCCGAATAGAATTACTATTTCTTCATAAATTACAACTTGCTAGATGCCAAAATATATGATTTCCAATTCATAGTTATTTGTAATACAAACGAGAAAAAATAATCGGCATTATGAAGAAGGAAGTATTGCTATTTTTAAAAAAGGATTATTTAAAAAAAAATGTATTTAATATTTATTTATGTAAAGTAATATCTAACAATAATATACATCATTTCAGTAAAGAATGATTTAGCTAAAAGAATTCTTTTACGTCTTTCTAAAGTTTATCGTCTGTCATCTTTTCTAATATTTTCATACATATTCAATGTTGCGTGTGTAATCGGTTATTTGCATTTTCTAGTTAAAATTAGAATAGACGCATCGCATGAATGTTTTAAATGTAAAAAAAAAAAAATTAATTTTTAATATAAATTTATTGAAAATAAGTGCGCGATATATTCAATGATGAATTATTTAATAAGACATGGAATAAAGAAATATACTGTGTATATTTTCGTTACAAATATTGGAAAAAATTTTCTAAATATATTTGTTTTAAGGACAATTCAAATAATCGTTTCCGAACTTCCTCTTTGAGGGCTAAGTAAGGAACAGCCATTTCTTTACAATTACTAATATATATCCCACCTTTTTTTTCAAGATCTTTGCTAATTGCAGCATATGTTACTGTAGTTGCTCCTTGATTAGTTGTCTGCGACAGTAAAGTAATAGTAAATGAATTGATAATAGTGGAGAATTTAAAAAATTTGGTATATATATATATATTGTTACCTTCCATCCAACCATAAGCCATTTGTTCCAAGCTAATAAAGTTTCTTTGAATAAATCTGTTTTCACTATGCCCGGATGCACGGAATATACTAATATATTCAACGATTTTTCTTTAAACAGTTTCTGCAATGTTATCGTAGACATGGTCTGTGCTAATTTACTTTGTCCATACGAATCATGCCTGCAAATTAGTTCCCTGCATAATAAAATAATTGTTTAAGTTCTAAGAAAATTCACATGTCATATATTAACGAATAATCTTAAATTCATCATCGAAATAAATGAAAAAAGATAGCTTAACAATATTTTTATGATTACTTGTCGAAATTATTGATGTAGTCAAAATTTATGGTGCCGAGGTCATGAGCGCATGAAGAAACATTAACAATTCTACTACATTCTTCCGAATGCCCTCCAGTTTTCAATAACGGCAGAAGAAGAGACGTTAGTAAAAAATGTGATAAATAGTTTATCATCCATTGTTCTTCGTATCCGTCTTCTGTATTTTTATAGGCAGAAAACATAACACCAGCTAAAAAAATAATCTTTTTTACACGCAATCAACATTCTATGTCAGAATAGAGTTAAAATGTCTACTCACTTACCATTGTTAATTAATATATGAATTTTATCATAATCCGCTTTTATTTGCTTTGCAAATTTTTTGACTGATTCGAGAGAGGAATTGTCAAGTTTATAAACCTTTGCTCGTCCACTAATGACACCAGATTCTCTAATCTGGTGGATAATATTTTCACCCGCGCTAATTACTCTACAAGCTAATATATTTCCATGTATTGACATGTTAGATATATTGACAATAGAATACTACATCAACAATAACTTAAATAATTTACCGATTATAACTTCCATGTCACACTGTAACAATTGCTCAACTATTTTCGCTCCTATACCTCTAGAACCACCAGTTACAATTGCAATTTTATTCGGCTTTGGAAATAAATCTAAAAAAAGAATATGAACAAAATAATACAAATATTATAATTATGTAATATTAAAAATTATGCTTCATTAATCGTATTCTATAAATAGCGAATTTTGAAAAAGTATATTATAAAAAACGAAGAATTAAATGTTACATTGTTAAATATTATCCAATTGTAAAAGATTTTTTTTTTATTTCAAAATAATTTTCATATATTCCTGATAAGGAGACGAAGAATTTTACGTGTTAATATAATTTTGCACAATAAAATCAATATCTCCAGAATTTATTGTGACTCTCTAATTTATATACAAAATAAAATAAAAATAAAATATTTAATACATAAATATTTGTATACACAGTGTCGTATTCATTTATTTATTTAATATTTAATTTCTACTGCAATATCATTAAAAATTTTATTTGTATATCCCTTTTCTGGAATATTAAATAATATACAAATAAAATTTCGAAAAATTATGCATGTATTGCATCATTTAAAACACTCAATACCTTCGTACAGAGAGTAGTTTAAATAATGCAATGTGTGTAAAAATATGTAAAATTTATATCTTTCTTTTTTTCTTACCTATTTTATTGTATTTGGCGTTGAATACATCGTAACCATGATACTTTAGTCCAATATAATAATATTTTATGTTGCAGAATATGCATGTTTTATGATAACAAGTGATGCTGAGCACAATAGAGATACAAATTAGTGACACTTCAAATAACATTGTTACATGAAGTCGTTAGATAACAATCATATATTTAATATTCTCGGCACAATACGAATATTCATGAATCGAAATACCAACTTTAAGTTCAAGTTATATTGAAATTCACGTCTCTAAAGAAATTGCAGTCCAAACCGATCACCGTTAGGCACCACTGTTACTCGCTCCACATCCGTACTTTCCAGCTGCATCAACCGTTATGCGTACAGAATCGTTCGTTGCAGACTATATATATAGAGAATGTCGTTTTGAGAAATACCACTTGGGGTTCTCTGTTCCCTTCTCTGATAGTTGTATAAGTGTCCTTCATATAAGAAAGTGCAAAAATTTCATTATCATGACGGAGAATAATAGCGTATAGACAATATTTAAAGTATTTAAATTTTTCTGAAAGAATAGAATTATTTAAATATGCTCCAGTATTCTTAGTTATTTATATTTCATTAGATTGTATTTTTCATCATTTATTTCACTAATAAAATAATACCTGCTACCGATATATATTATTAAATATTACAAATATTATACTTATATATTATTAAATATTACAAATATTACAAATATTAGTTATTAGATATTACAAATATTACGCAATTCATTCCTATTTGATAATAGACTGGAATTATATGTCTCAATTTTTGAGTAAACAATAAACAAAACGATATGAATCGCGATAAATAATTTATTTGCTAAAAAAATTCGAAAATAAATTTTAGGAAGTTCATTTTCAAATTTAAATTCTGTCCGTTTCTGAAAAAAACTTTCTTTCATCATTTTTTCTTAATAACACAAAACGTGATAATCAATTAGCAATAAGTATGGTGTAAACATCCGTGTATATTTATGCATATTACTGTATGTTTCGCAAGTTTTATTTAAAAAAATCAGGATGGCAGTAGAAAATAATACTCAACAGAATAGAATATTCACTGATATTACATTGTAGTGCGTCTTCTCTATATTATCCTATAAGTTTTGTTCTACAATCACAGAAAGTGATAGGTAGTCAAAATTGTATCTAATATAAAAAACCCCTCTTTTAATAATTTTTAATATATATCTTATTTGCGTTGCTCGCACTTCAATTTCACTGCTTTATTTTAAAGTTGCTTCAAAAAATTTTCTAATCTGGAATTTTGACTATCTAGAAGGTCCAGGAATACTCAGGTAATTTTTCACGTAAGATTTTTCATTTTTCAAGTAAGATTTCGATAAATATCCTACGTTGTAGAAAATCTTTTCCTTACTATCCTGTAGATTTCATGGCTTTAATTATAGAAAATGACAAATGTAATCTTATGAAATTCCTATTTTTTACTAATTTTCAATATACAGTTTATTTATGTTGTTTGTACTTCAATTTACTTAAAAGTTGCATTTAAACAAATTTTTAATCTTACCTGAAATTTTGAACAAAAAATATATGAAAAATTGATAAAATCTCAGATGTTTTTCGTAAGATAAATAATAATTTCGTAAGATAGATAATTAATAAACTTCTGTCTCTAGGAAAATAGAATTCTTGTTAGATTCTTTATGTGACTTTTCAGACACTTGCATGATATATAAATTTAAACTACATAACTTAATTCTATTATTTATAACAGAACAACAAGTCATGATTTTGTGCAATTATCAAGAATTAAATCGACGCAATTATCGAACATATTAAACCTATAATTATATCGCGAAAGAATTTTGTAAATTCATCATCCTTTATTATAAGATTATTTACGAGATTATACGTTTTCTTATTTTAAATTTATTTTAAGTTCTAAACTTTTGATAATAAATGTCCATGCATAAATCAATATTCCATCAATAATATAAAACGATTCCATAAATCACAATTTTTTTTTATCTATTAATAATATAAAACGATTTATAATACTGTATAAAAATATGAATGAAAACGCAAAAATTTTCGGAAGAAATTTTTATATTTATGAATAAATATAATAAATTATATTATTTATAATCATATTATTTATAATATAAAAGATTACATCTCATTAAAAAAAAGTTTTTTTTGTATCTTCCGTCCAAAAAAAAGACTTTATCTAAATGATAATAAATGATTTATCTAAATCTAAATGAGTTCTATAATTTAATTGTATTACAAATGAACAATATAATTTGTATATTCTGTCATTGTATAGAACGTCTGATAATACAATTTTGAAGATAATTTAATGATATATCAATAAGTTGTCTAATATATTAATTTTAGAGGAAAAAAATGTTTAAATGATTAAAATATGTAAAATATCTAGCTCGAGGTTGCTAAGCAAAAATTAATAGTTAGATAAAAAATGAGATAAATAAATTTTTTTATCTATAAATTAATCAAAACGTTTCTGATTAATTTATAGATGAAAAACTAATTCCGATTAATTTATAAATATAAAACTTATTTACCTCATTTTTTAAATGTATGTTGTAATAAATTAGTTTATTTTTTAAAGTCCAATGAACGTTGCTCATGTTTTTTGACCTTTCTAATTATTAATATTTAAATGATATCTAAAGAATTCTTAAATCTGATATACCTTACAGTTTTTTATTGAAAAAATACTTGCATTAAGAAATGTTATATATGAATGCCACACAAATCAAATTAATTAATTTTTACACAAACGAAATTGTATTAACAAAATATATCTCCTTTAAACTTGTGTCAATAAAGAGCAAGCGCATTAATACTTAACAAATTACAATGCATTCTATAAAAGAATTACAAAAATAGATGATCCATTTCAGCTTTTATTAAGCTGATTAAATTATCAGTGGATTTAGAAATGATAACTTATAGATTAAAAATGTATTATATCATATCTCAAAATTCTATAAAAAATAGAAAAATTTTATAGATTGTTCTATTATTACGTCTGACTATCTGTGTAAAATTTGAGCACAAGTCTCTTATTAATTTAAAAGTTTTTTAATTTCTTTCTTAGCCCTGATTCTTGTAAAATTGCATTTTGTAGTTATTTGTAAATTTGATAAGATCGTAACATTACGAATTAAATAAAATTTTTCGTATATACTAATGAAACTAATAAATGTTCGAATAAAAATTTGGATGTACAGGGTGGGCCATCTATTGGTACGTTTTTAAAAATGCGATCAAATGAGCATACATTGATATTTTTTATTAATTTTTTTTTTGTTGTGAAGCTAAAAGTATCCGCGTCAAGAATGAAAAACGATTTCGTTCATGTGGCTCCCTCTACTGGCCTTACAGTATGCCATTCGGTCACCCCAATTATTAATGACATTTTGGACTACCTCGGAGAAACTGTCGAAATTTGGGGTCTGTAGCTCGTTCGGTGTTGCCATACGACGAAATTCAAAAACGTACCAATAGATGGCCCACCCTGTATATACTCGCATTTAAAAGTTATTTAGGAATTTAACTTTGACATTATGTGGCAAAAGGAACAAGATAGAATCGGTAAAAAAATCTCTAATCTGCGGGCTAAATACATTCGCCAAGAAATTGTGAATATAAAACGTATTAATTATAATATTACGAAATGTGTGACCTCTGAGATGAATTGTGATACTTCCTATGCACCTTTAAAATTGAATACAGTTTCAACTAAAATCATGAATCCTGACAAAATTCATTCATCATACAATATTAATATCACTCCTGAAAGTTTTAATAGCAATTTTGATATAAGTAATATTAATAAACAATGGCTGATAAATCTGAGCAATGCTAAAGTTTCAGATAAAGCCTTAGCCTTACTACAATTAGGTCAACAGTTTAA